>PITA01004108.1:14838-100535 GCA_004023965.1 Spilogale gracilis | reverse complement strand
TAGAAACAAACTGAGGGACTTGGAGGGAGGGGGGTGGAGGGATGGGAGAGCCTGGTGGTGGGTACTGGGGACACCTAAAGCATGGAGCACTGGGGTGTGGGGAATGGGGAATGAATCTTGGAACACTGGAAAAAAAAATTTTTAGTAACAATAAAAAAAAGCTGTAAATTTAAGAGAAAAAGAGGGAAGGATTCTTTTATCACGTGTAAAAATATTGCAAAACTGACCAAGCTTGATCTGAGAACAATCTAGAGAGCAGAGAGAGAGAGAGAGAGAGAAAAGATATTGTTTATTTCATAATATGAATTGGATTTTAAATTGCATCAAGTTGTCAAAAAGCTATCTGGAAGTGGTAATCAAACCTTACTAATTTTTCTTCCAACCCTCAAAGCAATTTTATTCCTAAGTAAATGCAAAAAAAATGTGTCTTACGTTTATTGTTAAAGATTTGTCTTCCACCCATGTCAGTAACTTTGGTTTGCCTCCTTTCCCCAGCAAGGTGCTCCAGTAGGAACCTGTCCAACTCTTTGTAGGTGTTATGGAAAACACAACCTCGCTCAGCCTGGAGAGCAATTGCCTGCTCCAGCAAACTCAAGTTCCCCTTCGCCTTCTCAAGGTCAACAGACTCTTCTGTCATGGCTGCCAGACAGTCGTTATCATCTTCCTCCATCCCAGCAAATGAGGACTGGGCTTTGCTGTCTAGTGTTTCCATAGGAGCATTCTGTGGGTCTCTCCTTTCTGTTTCAGAATCACACATGTTTTCACAAGAGATAAACTTGTCACCTTCAGTTTTTATTTCAGGAACTTCCAATAGGTCTTTTCTATTATCCACTAAAATATACTTTGGGACCCTGTGTGGTTTGGTTTCCTCAGAGAAGTTGGAGCCACTGTCCCAACCATTCTCTGCACTTTCAGAGTTACTTTCACTGTCGTCTGAGGAGCAGAACTGAAGCTGGGAATCATCAATTTTTTGTTTTCCATCATCAGAAGGAATCATAAAGCACTCATCAGCTTCATCACTCTCTGCTTTTAAAGACTGGATGCCACTGTCATTTAAATTCTCACTTATGGTCTGAACAGACACATTTTTTTCAAATTTCCCCAAGTGCATTAAAGATTTGACCACGAGCTCTTGATAGCAGCCATATCTGTCTTCCTTCCCGTTGGAGTTTTCTTGTGCAGTCGAATGAAGGTTCTCATCCATAGATTTTATCATGGTATCTTCTATGAAAAAAGAAAGCCAATACTTAAAAAGAACAGCAAAAAATATTTTAAGAAAATTGCATCAATATGTAGAGATAGATTGATATATATATATACATATATACACACATATACACATATATATACATATATCATATATATGCACAATAAATACAATATGTGAATATGTGAGTTCTACCCACTTTTTAAACACTGAAGAGAAAAATCTATATGAATGAATATGAAACAAAAAAAACCAGACCTTAATATTCTGAGAATTGTATTTAAAGAAGTGAGCTAGTAGAATTTTTAGCATATTAAGAGCTAATTGTTTCCAGCACTGATATAGATACTTGACAATAACAGAACGCTAAATATGAAGTCGTTGTTTCATACTTCTAATATTTGCAGATCCTAGCCAACCAGAAGGAAATAGAATATGTATAAAACTATACATTATAAAGGGAACATCAGATTTCTCTGCTAGCATGGCAATATATTTTCAAGACTTATTTGGTTTATGTTCACTGCCTCCACAGTTTCTCATAGATACTTTCAGGTTTTACGGCATGTTACTTAAAAGATAGAATACATCCACGTACAGATGATAACTAAAAGAGTTCTGAAGCTTTCAAGGCTTCACGTTGACTTTCGGCACTGTCACACAGAAATTCCATATGAAGGGAAATACAAGTAAATGGGAAAATTAGCATGAGCAAATATCTTTTTTCAAGAGGATTATTTATTTATTTATTTATTTGAGAGAGAGAAAGACAGAGGTAGAGAGAGAGAGATTGAGAGCAGAGGGAGAGAATCTCCAGCAGACTCTGCTGTGTGCAGAGCCTGTTGCGTGCCTCGATCTCATTACCCTGAGATCATGACCTGAGCTGAAATCAGAAAGTTGGAAGCTTAACCACTGAGCCACCTAGACTCTCCAGCATGATCAAATATATGAAATAGTCACACATTTTCTAGCCTGATGCTTGCATGCATTTACATAAGAAGGCAATAAGACGAGAGATGGAGATGGTTGGAGTATGTGGACATTAACTAATTATTTTTTTAGTAGTGGGCCAACTGGAGTCTTAACAAAGAGCCTTGGGACTAAGAACAGGTCTCCACATGCCAGTCTGTCCAGGACAGTCCACTGGATCTGTTCCAGTCCAGTTGTCAGTGCCATCCCGTTCATTCTTGGCAGTGGCCCAGCTGCAGTGACAGTATGTGTATGTATAGTCATATGTATACGTATATATGCATATATATGTATACACATATACAGATATATATAATGATAGCCTACCCAAGCCTGCACTCAATTAAGGGAGAAATTCAGGGTGCAGATCTCTAGTGACCCAGCCCTGATTTAGCATACATGATGGTCTGGGTTGCACAACACCCAGCATGCATGCGGCTGTGAAACGCACTGGACAACCCAGCAATGGCCCCCTTATATTCACTAAGACAAAGAAGAAAAAGAAGAAGAAGAAGAAGAAGGAGAAGGAGAAGGAGAAGGAGAAGGAGAAGGAGAAGGAGAAGGAGGAGAAGGAGAAAGAGAAGGCAAAGGCGAAGAAAAAGAAGAAGCGGGACCATTTCTGTGTCTCTGAAGACAGAGTGGGGGATGGGCAACATAAAATAATAAGCCCCCTTAAAGACTGTGAAAGACACCAAGTGAAGTGCATTCTGTATTAATAAACATCTTTGGAGGGAGGAAAAGGACAGCCATCCTGTGTGATGGCTGCAGGAGAGGGTGTCTGTGGAGGAGACAATGTGCCTTTTTTGGTCTCATTTAATTTTTTATAAACATTGTCTCTGACAAGGACACTCAAAAATACATCTCCATCATCTTCCTTTCTGGTAATTATCTCCCTAAATCAACACTGGACTGCCAGGATCAAGTAAATATTGCCATAGTAACTAAAAGCATTTTTGGATGAAGGGAAGAATTTAGTCACAACACTAGCCCCTTTAAATAATGCTGATTATAGGGTGCAGTCTTTTGTTGGGATCTATTCAACATAAACTGAAAATTTAACATTTTACTTCCTAGAAAAGAGACTGGATAAACAAGCACATCACATTTGATAGGATGGTCTATTCCCTTCTGAATTCATATCAGAGGAATTCCAGGTTTAAATAATATATTAAACATAGTATAAAATGCAAATGAAATTTTTCTCAATATCACTGTTGGCTATTAGGAGAAAGTGTAAAGGGTTATGATAATTTTAAAGTATTATGAACTACAGAAAACAAATAAAAAGCATTTTCAGTGAATATGCTCAATTCATTGAACTATTCTCTCACTCCACTTAACTACCCACATGTGTACAATAATGATTTATAGACATTATACCTAATTATGCATATTTGGGCTATGTTAGAGTGCTAACAAAAGCTCTAGAAAGCAACAATTACCTCTGTTGCTTAGCTACATAGTTTAAAATATTCCTATTAAGTGCAGATCACCAGAGAGGCGGGAGTGACAAAACCGCACATGTGCAGGACAATGCGTTTCCCTGTGCTGCTGCCAACTGCTAGCATTTTGGGTCATTTCCAGTTTACATAATTGTTTGGTTCAACTGTTTGTTATATGCTAAAAGAAAATATTTATTAATTATTCCTCAGAAAGAGAGGAGTCCTGCCGGTAGAGGTGCCTACGTGCATCGCACACGATGGTTTCCAGGGATAGGTCCGCAAATCTGCAAACCAACTTTCCATATACTCACCTCTCTCTGGCTTTCGCTGTCATTAGAAGAAAAAAAAAAGTTGAGTTAGCTTTTGAACCTGACAGATCTGTGACGAGGTTCTTGTTTCTCTTAACTTTGTAGTGGGTTGCCTACCTGTTTACATTAATGTGTGTTTATATTTGTGAGTAGCCCAGTGATTCATTTGGTACCTTTGTCATTGAAACAACTAACCTAATTTTGATTCTGGGCTTGCATGCTCAAGTCTGTGCAAACCTCAAAGGCATCCCTGACCTTTCTGAACCCTGTTTCCTCAGTCACACAGTGAGGCACGCTGCAGAGTTTACATGAGAGCGCATGCAAAGCAGGTGCTGCACAACAGGTGTTCACTAAATGATGGCTGTCTTCTCCTTTTTCCAGACACTAGTTCAGAGGATAGTAATGGTGGGGGATACCTGGGACCCTTCACATAAATGAGGTGGGGCTTGAGTTCTCTTTAGAATAAGCAGTGAGACTAATCCCTGAGAGAGGGCACAGTCCACAGTGTGAAGGAGGCTTGACCAGTTTACCACTCCTGCCATGCAGGCTATGAAACTGCTCATCAACAGCCTTCAGAAACTGGAGCTTCAATGCACAGTGCACAACATGGAGGGAATACTGCGTTGGGTTTTAGGTCCAGGGGTTGGGGCCGAACTGCTGGCCCAGCACCACCTACCTGTGTGTCCTGGATCCTCATCTTTTAAATGAGGATGATCCAGTGACATCCTAGGACAATAAACTGTTACGTTGCTGGCATGGTGTTTAGTTCTTTAATGCATTTAATCTACAGTAATGAAAAGAAAGGGACTTTCGGCTACATTTTGCAGAAGGGAAATGATTTTCTTTTCTTTTTTTTTTTTAAAGATTTTATTTATTTATTTGACAGAGAGAAGCACAGCCAGAGAGGGAACACAAACAGGGGGAGTGAGAGAGGGAGAAGCAGGCTTCCTGCTGAGCAGACAGCCTGATGCAGGGCTTGATCCTGGGACTCCAGGATCATGACCTGAGCTGAAGGCAGACACTTAATGACTGAACCACCCAGGCGCCCTGGGAAATGATCTTCTAAGGGGCTAGCGGCTTGCTCAAGATCACACATCTAGCCAGTGGTGGCAGAGGTGGAGGTGGGGGACTGGCATCCAGATCCAGGGCATCCCTCCGGCAACAATCTACTCCAAATCCTACAGCCTAGGAAGGTCGTATATCTTTACGGATGTTTATGAAACACAGCAACCCTTAGGAGAAACTGTTCAGAATACTAACAGTCTATTATTTTTCCAAGTTTGGGTATTTCAGGGTGAATTTTTAGGAAACTACTAAAATACAATTGTCAGCTGACTTTCACTCAAAAACAGTGACTCCTAAATTATAAATAAAATATGTTAAAATTAATAAACAGCAATAAAAAGACAAAAATTAACAAGTAACAACATCTTGGCTTTCTCAGTACAACAGTGTAGGTCAGAAAATTCCTTGGACACACTCCCTGGGTGACAGTCAGAGAGTTGGATGTTTACCTAGCACACCCCTTTCTCCTCCTGAGAGGATTTCAAAGTATGAGTCAGGATGAGGGGTCAGAGCTGGATGACACCTTCTGTGACATCAGGTAAAAAAAAATGTTTTTGCCTGGTATGAAAAAGTTCACATTTGTTTATTTGCTTGAAACCAAAGTTTCTACTCCAAAGGGTCTGGTAATCCTAGAAAGCATATGCTAATGATTCTCACATTATGCCTCAGCAGTGCTGCCTCAAAAGAATTTTAATAATTCCTCTGAAAATCACAAGTTTGGAGTTTGACTCCTTTAATATAAGTGGATTTTATTATAATTGGATTTTAGTTATTTTTCTGAAAGTATCAAAGTTACTTGTATAGGTAAATTAGTTTTCCAGGTCTCTTGACTATGTAACTCTTGCTGGGAATAAAAGCTGTAGAAAAATGAATTTATCTTTCAAAGTTCTAAAATCAGAGTGGTTTAGATAAGATGTGTTAAAACAATCATCTCAGCTTCTAGAGCTCCTACGATTGTGATAGATTTCCCTGAGTCATGAATGTGAGCTTAGAAACTGAGGAGAGACTCCTCACATGTGGCTAATCTCACTATCAGGTGACCCTTCTTTTCCTTTTATTGGGAAATAACATGCTTGTCCTACCTCCTGGTAGTACTTTGCAAGTTCATCTTCTGTTTGCCCCAGTGAAGAAGGTGTATCTATATGGTTTTATCCATATTCTCACCTATTACTATTAATGTCTACCTGCAATTTTTTAAAAGACAGCCAGTTGAGGTCATGAGACATCGTTTTGCCATTAAATGGATTCAGGCTCAGGACCTTAGCCTTCTTAAGCACTGACCCCTTCTTCATCATCTGAATCACCTGCTGAAGGCACAACTGGGCACATGCTTCCTGCATGGTAAAGACCTCAGGGTACCTAGAGTAAATGAGATGACAGGTGAAAAGCCCTCTTTCCTTCTGGAGAGGTGGGGTAACTTGCTCAGAGGTCTGAATACATCTCAAAGTCTTTCAATTGGGAGTAGGAGCATCTGTGACCTGTCATTTCTGGAAATGTGACTTTGTGATTGGATGTTGTATAACACCACCTTGTCTACTTTCTGAAAGTAGTCAGAGCATGGGAGGATTGGATTACGGAGCACAGTTAGCTGGCAAATAATTATTTTGTTTATCCTTCAATTGTGTCCTAATAATCTTCTTTTCAACACCTACAAGCTACATTACCTTAAGCATTAAATCTCTTTGGTCTTCAGTGATCTGATCTGTAAAACTGGGACCATAATCACATAATCATGCATACCTCATGTCATTGTTGGGTAGATTAAGTGATATAATTTATGTGCCTGGGATATATTAAGAATTCAGAAATAGTGGCCACTACCACTATAATTTTAGCATATTCATTATTAGTACTGCTTCCAGTGCTAAATATTAAAATAGATAATATTTGTGAACCTGCAAATAGATGTCCATCAGTACTTATAACCGAATGTTTTACTGAGTACATTTTGACGGAATATTTTCTTGGTGGATAGTAAACATCTATGATGACCCCACGAGTAACATAAAAGGCAAGAAGTCAGGGGGCTTTGTGGACTACAGTCCTTGTCCTCGTGGCACTTACAAGAGAGGGTTGGTGTAAAACATGCCCGTTAAAAAAAAAATGTGGGGCACATGGGTGGCTCAGTCGTTAAGCATCTGCCTTCAGCTCAGGTCATGATCCTGGAGCCCTGGGATTGAGCCCCACATTAGGCTCCCTGCTTGGCAGGGAACCTGCTTCTCCCTCCCTCACTCTCCCTGCTTGTGTTCACTCTCTAGCTGTGTTTCTCTCTGCCAAATAAATAAATAAAATCTTAAAAAAAAAACGGTTGGTGAACTAATGTCAACTAGATGAATTATACCTCGAGTCCAACCACATCGATTCAAGGGCCTTCCCTAATACTAGATTCAACCTACAATTTTCGTAAATCAACAAAAAACTGACCAGCTGAAGGAAACAAAATGAGTCAAGGATGATTATAATTTACAGACTAGCGATGAGACTTTAAGCCATATGCTAAATACAGAGAAGTCTGGACATTTGCTTAAACACTGTCAAATCAGCATACAACTTTGTTTTCACTACAGAATCTCAAACTTCTTGCAAGCCAAGTTCACTGAAGATCTGATGGTCGTGCTCTGGAATTTGCAGTCGGTCAGTATGCTCTTACATCTTTTCTAGTGATCCCTATTGCTGTTACTGTAATTCTGTCTGTAATAGATACTTATGATCTAAGGGCTCTTTGCCTATGGCTTGTAAAATACATACTTCTTTTCAAATAACATCATCTTTAGTATATTTTGATTCCTTAAAAGTTACATTCAGAAAAAACATACTTCATAGAATATATGCACACCTCATTTCATTTTCTAATCAGTCAAGCTTTTAATTTCCATTTACTTTTTTCAAAATTTTTTGAGATATTTGCATGTCTTTCAATTTCAGCCTCAAACACAAACTGGTTGTTGATGGTCCAACTCCTGGAGGCACTGTGACTACCATGAACCTAATAGGAGTAACTGTGAACTGGGCAGAAGCACATCCTAAAATTTCAAAGTAGTAACTATATAACACTTAGCATGCAAACAGTGTTGTGTGAGCGAGTGAAGAATTGAATTCATGAAATATAATGTGTGCCTAAAGGTAACTGAAAATTATTTGTTTTAGAACTAATGGGCACAGGAATACATTTTCTATAACACATAATTTTCCTAATCGAGGCTGCCAACTTTGAGTTCCTTCTGCTAAGTCCATTGCTATAAGTATTTATTTTAAAGATGGTGAAAGTTTAAGGTCACAGATCACCTGCATTAGCCTGTGTTGTTAATACGTATTATATTTGGGGGACAAATAATATTCCGTATGTTTATAAGACAAAAAAGCAAATACTTTATTTATATATGTCATACCTTAGGTACCTTATGCTTAAATGTGTCCTTTTATTTTTAAGGGTTATGTCAGGGATAGACATCTGTCCTATTAGGGAGTCAAGGTACTCTTTAAGGCTTATTCTTTTATATTCCTCAAAAAGAGGCACACTCCAATTCTGTGCTTTTGAAAATAGACTCAGGCAAGAACTCTCTATGACTTATATTTAGATTCCCGCATTTACTGATAAAAAAAAAAATTGGCTCTCAATAAATGGATGCTGAGTGAAATAAATGTTTGGTTTTGCTTTCAGATGGGAATTTGCTTCTATAGCCACACAGACTACATGTCCTACATACGATAAGACTGAGGCTTTGGTGCCAGGGAGTAGATAAAGTTTGGACCATTCCCACTTGCTACCTGTAGCAGTGCGATCACTGGCTTCTGTGAGGCCATCTTCCTCCTCTGCCTCGTTCCTGTCATCACATTCTTCTCTGCAGTCCAGGTTTGGGCTGTAGTGCCGGGGCTTCATTAGCAGGGATTTTCTCTTGTTGACTGGGACGCCCAAAGCCTGCTCTGTAGCTCTCCTCTTCTTCGCCATGGAGCAGTCATATGCAGCACTGTAGTGATGGAAACAGATTAAGAACATGGAGAAAGACTTTACTGCCATTTGCCATTTGATTTCCATGAAGTATAACCCAAAGCCCGTGGAACCTGGGACTACAGGTTTAGGGTTAGTTGTTGGCACTAACAAAAGCAGCCCATCTGTTGAATCTACTGAACTGTGTGGATTCTATTTTACTATCTATCAGAAGAGTTAAAAAAAAAAATCATCCTTAATCCTGAGTAAGTTATGTTAATCTGTGCTTTGCTTGGCACTACATTAAATACCCAGGGAGGGATGAAACAAGATTTGCACTGGTTTGCTAATCCTAAGAAACAGCTAATGTGAAAAATATACCACCAGACACACAAAAAAACATGTCCAGTATGGATAAATCACAAGGTTTTTCAAGCAGTTTTTTGCTACCCAAACTGTTTATTTCTGTCAGGGTTGTGCAGCAAACTTGAGATGCCACATCCTGAGCTTTGACCTGAAAGCATAAAAGGAGGGGCAAGCCAGGAACGCTCCATCCACCCATCTCCAGTAACACACACACACACAAACACACATTTTCAAAAAGGTGAAAAAATGCTACCTGGCATTCTGCCTTCTGATTCTCACCCATTTGGCACACAGAACAAACAAATAAAAGGAGAGGAAGAAGATTGAATTTCACAAAAATGGACAATAGTTTATCCTTACTCCTGTCTTCATATGATTTTATTTGGAAATGCTCCTGAGGGGAGCCCTTTCAAAACAGATTTCTTACATATAGCTCACTCAGAATTAATGCAGATCACTCTATGTGCTGAATTTAAGACAAAAAATCTCTTGGCAAGAGACAAGAAGACCAGAGGGTTTAGCCCACAGTGATGCTGTGAGAGATATTTATTAAATGCGCTTTGAAGAAAAATGCAAGTGTTTTAGAAGCAAAGAACCAGAATAGAGAATCTTAGACTCTGAATATTTGAGATAATACTTACTCCATCACAAAAAAAAAGATTGCATATTCAGTAATATTATCAAATAGACAAAAATCTTAAATTTATCTCTTAGGGATATCAGTGCAAAGATGGTGGTCTGTTATATGAATTCTTGAATTAGAACAGTAGATTAAAAAAACTTCAGAGGGAGTGTTTCTGAGTGGCTAAGGCAATTAGGTGTCTGCCTTCAGCTCAGGTCATGGTCCCAGTGTCCTGAGATCAAGTCCCATATCGGGCTCCCTGCTCAATAGGGAGATGCTTCTCTCTCTTTCTCTGTGCCTACCCCATACTTGTGTTCTTTCTCTTGCTTTCTCAAATAAATACATAAAATCTTTAAAAAAATTTTTTTTAATTCAGAAGGAAAAAAAGGAAGGCACTATTCCTTCTAGGAAAAAAAAAAAGAATCTGGAAGGAGAGATAATCCAAGAGGGTTACAGATCTTTCAAAAAAGATTAAAAAGTAGGTAATTGAAAATTATCCTAAGAAGGAGAACAGTGAAGTTACCAAATACACTAATTTCTCTTTGCAAAGTCTCACTCATGAGCCCAAATTTAAAGTGACCTTGTACAGAAGATGGAGCAAAAGAGAAGATACCCAGATAACTATGGGGCAAAATCCTGCCTTTATATGGAGACTGCTGAAAGTGGAAACCTACATCTGCAGTTCTGTCAAGAAAAAGTCTACAACATGCGTTTATGATATAATAGGAGTAGGCATAAAGAACCAGAACTACCCTTACACTAGTCTTCTTTGTTAATGAGACTGATCTTGGAAGGAAGAGGGACAGAGAAATATATCAAAAAGGATACATTTCCTAGGTATGTGAGGTGAGTTTAAGAACTTCCCAAAACTAGTTAAAGTCTCCAGAATCAAGTGAACTTCCACTGAAGATGCTCAGAAAATATAAAAGAACACTAAACTATTATCGTAAACCAAGAAGAGAGGCTTCTGGCAAATATCATTCAGGTACTAAAGCAGGGAAGAAAAGTGGATTCTATAAACCAATTTAAGCAAATCATTGGTTCTGGAAAAGAGACCAAGAAAGTTTATTAAAACAAAGATTTGTCAATATCAGGAAACACTGATCTATAAGGCCTGGGTGGCTACTAGTTAAAAAGAACCAGTCAGTCGGAAAAATGTCATTTATTTCTTTGATGCTTGATGAATGAGGCTGAACATTAACTACCCATAAGATTCTTACAAACTTTGTATTGCTAATATTGTTATCCAAATTTACTTATAAAGATAAGTATCATTCTTAAAATAATTTATCTGGTAATCAGTGGGGCTGACATTAGAGTCCCAGGCTGCTGGATCCCAAAGCTCATGATCTCTCCTATGTTTGCCAAATTAAAACAATGAATTTGGTTAATTTCCATATGCAGTCGACAACTGAG
Source organism: Spilogale gracilis (assembly GCA_004023965.1). Lineage (NCBI taxonomy): Eukaryota > Metazoa > Chordata > Mammalia > Carnivora > Mephitidae > Spilogale > Spilogale gracilis. The sequence goes on along the minus strand of PITA01004108.1, from coordinate 89,212 downwards.
TAAAGTAATACCTGGATCAACTAGCCACCTCTCTAACTGGAAGGAAGCTGCCTATCACAGGGCTTTGGCCAATGATTGAGGTGCAGATTAATAGGATAGTCATCAGATCCAGAGATAATACTGAGCTGAAGCAACGGAATCATGTTGCAAACGTAAATAAGACCCCCCAAATGTCCATAATCTTGAAAAACAGAGTGAACCTAATGACATGACACTTAATTATAGTAAAAATCAAGTTCAGCATTTAGGTCCAAATAATAACAGTGCAAGGATGAAGGGAAGATGTAAGGTTTTATCAAAAGTACAAATTTAGCTTAAAATAAATGATTGTATTTGATACCATGTATGAAGTTCCTTAGGGAATATTATCTGTGTAATCTGAGAAAAACTGAATTTTTTGGAAGACCAAATTCCTTATCCCTTGAATATGGGTAATAATTTCTATATCACATGTTGTGGACATAGAAGATGACATCTGTCCTGGTAGTGGCTAAAATAGGTCAAGATAGAATTGTTCTGATTCCTAGTTCAGTTCTCCTTGGATTCCATCAACACCAGGCCGACGCTGCCACATGCAACATCACAAACTCTCTCTGGAGCATACTGCATAGATTTATGCATGCTTCTATGTCCATATATGCATTCTATTTTTTTACATATTATTTATATTTACATAAATTACATGAGATTTATATACAAATTTGCTTTAAATCTCACATTCATGCATTTCTCCAGTGCAAAGTAGCCATGGCCCAGGAAGCATTTGGAGCTAAAATGAAAGGCTTTATAATAAATATTACCCTTTGTGTGTGCATGGAAAATGGTCCCTTTCCCTAGTTTTCCCTGAGGGCACACTATTTTGGCTTTATTATGACACTTCACTGTGACACTGCAATGAGGGAAAGCCATGCTTTACATGTCACTGAAAGAAATGCCACAAAATGCTAGCATATCTTCTCAAGGTTGCCAGAAATAATTTCCACTGGGTTATGTTTTCCCATCTGCGGAGCTCTGAAATGTTAAGGAAATAAATGAGCTCTATTATCTATATTTTTCTAGTAGATGAGAAAGAAAGAGAAAAAATACACTCAGCCTTGCATGTATTGTTCTATTCAATCAAACTGTTGCTTTAAACATCCAGAGTCCTCGAGGGAACTTTATCAATGCACCAAATACCTTTCATCGTATTTCATATCTGTTGTTTTGATTTTATTAAAATATCTTTAAAGATCTGTATTTTTACTTGAGAGAAATTTTTGGTTACATAACTGAGAAATGCTTCCATTTAAAAATTCAGATTCTAATTTGAAAATGGTATTCCCTTTGATGACAACATATGACTGAAATTTTACTCAAAAAGTGATTGAGGAAAATAACTATTAGAGAACATTAATGATAAGCTCAGTGCTGGAAGTATGTTTAGAAGTCAAATTCATTTTCCTTTCAGATTTCAAAAAAGAGTACAACAAATTAGGGAACTATGAATCCCCCAAATATATCCAATAAACATTGAGCTCTACAGTTTTACAGTTTCTTTTCCACAGTAATAAATTCTCAATGCAAGTTATAAAAAGACATGTAACAAATTAAAAAATGATATTTCAGTAATAGATGTACTATAAGCGCACTCCCAAAGAATAAAATAGAAAAAAATAATAAAAGTTATCAATCCCTTTGGGCGTCTGGGTGGCTCAGTGGGTTAAAGCCTCTGCCTTCGGCTCAGGTCATGATCTCAGGGTCCTGGGATGGAGGCCCACATCGGGCTCTCTGCTCAGCGGGAAGCCTGCTTGCTCCTCTCTCTCTGCCTGCCTCTCTGCCTACTTGTGATCTCTCTCTCTCTGTTAAATAAATAAAATATTTTTTAAAAAGTTATCAATCCCTGAACCTAAGGAAATTATTTATATGCTCCATTTCTGTGGAATATTCATAGTGGGTATTCCTACAGATTTCTTCTAATTAAGAAGAATAACAGAGACTTGTGGAAAGGAACCAAGAAGTATGAATTTGAATTAAGATGATTGGAAGGGAAAAAAAAAGGTATGATGATTGAAAAAGAAAAAAAATTAAACTATTTTCAGAGACATGACTCTAAGAAAAATCTGAAATATTCTACACATAAAATATTAAAAGAAGGAAGCAAATATAATGAAGTGATTAAAAATTATTAGAACTTCTGGGGGCACCTGGGTGGCTCAGTCGTTGGGCATCTGCCCTCAGCTCAGGGCATGATCCCTGGTCCTGGGATCAAACCCCACATCGGCTTCCTAGTCAGCCTGCTTCTCCCTCTCTCACTCCCTCTGCTTGTATTCCCTCTCTAGCTGTGCTTCTCTCTGTCAAATAAATAAACAAAATCTAAAAATAAACAAACAGATAAATAAATAAATAGATAAGTAAATAAAATGCTAGGTTTAAAAAATATTTGAACTTCTATAAACCATCAATAAAAAAATTAGAAGAAAAACCATTTATAATGCACAGAAATATAAAATGCTTAGGAATAAACCTAACAAAAGACACTTAAAACTTATATAAAACATTGAAAGAAAATTAAAGAACTAAACAGGGAAATATAAGATGTGTATGAAATAAAAGACTTATATTGCAAAATTTCAATTCTCCCCAAATTTATATTATATTCAATGCAATCTCAAACAAAATTTCAATAATATTTTTTTAGAAATTAACAACTTAATTCTAAAATTTGTATGTAAATAAAAAAACTAAGAACAGTATAAACCATCTTTAAGAAAACAGCAAAGTTGAAAGTCTTATAGTTTTGAATGTCAAAGTTTACTATAAACCTATAGTACTTGACATAAGGTGCTGTGGTGCAAGTGTAAACAAATAGACCAGTAAGACAGAATAGATATTCCACCCACTGGGGCAGAAATAGGCTCACATATATATGGTCAATTTTTGACAATGGAGTTATCAAGAAAAGGGTTATTTATTCAATGAATGACACTGATACAAATGAATATCTATCTGAAAAAAATGTTTTTTACTTCTACCTTTTAGTATATACAACAAACAGTTCTGGAAGAATTATAGATTTAAAAACTAATGAGGCAGTAGAAAAAGTAAGCCACAGGTTGGGAAAAGGTATTTACAGTTCATCTTTATTTTAAAAAAGTTATACAGAATATATAAAGAATTCTTGCAAATAACTAAGAAAATGACAATCAATTTAAAAAGTGGAAAAAAGATGTGGGAAGGCTTACAAAAGAACAGATACACAAATGAAGAGGTGTTCAGGCTCTTTCAGCTCCAGAGAAATGCAACAATATATACTGGCTCCATGGCTCATAAAGTGATAACCATAAGTGGAATCCTCTAAAACTTCTTCCTTCCCATCACCAAAATAGTAAATCCAATATCTTATATTCTAGAAGGAATAGTAAAGATTAATGCCATCGTTAAACTTAGAGGATGTATGATCAGTGGCCCCTATACTTTTTCCATTAAATTTACCATTGCAGACCCTAATAAGAATGTTTCTGCTGATTAATAGCAGACTACCATAGACCAAACGAATAATAGTTCTAACCACAGCAGCTAGACCAAAGTACATAATCCTTGCATTAGCAGATTAAGACAAACTCATTTTGCAGTTACTGACATGGCAAATATGTTTTTTACCATCTCTACCAGAGAGCAGAACCAAGACAAGCCAGCATTCCAATGATAAGGAAAAGAGTGTAGATCTGAAGTCTTGCTGAAGACTGCGCATTCTGCTGCCCTTGATCATAATGCATTCTGAGTAATCCAGACATCCCACAAAATAACACATTGGTAAATTATGTTGATGACATCATATTAACCAGAACAGATAATCAGAAGCAGCAAGTATTCGGAAGTTTTGTCAAGACATCTGTGTTCCAGAAGATGTAAGATAAATCAACAAAGATTCAGGGGCACACCATATCAGTTGAAGTTTTTAGGGGCTCCGTGGACTGAAACATTCTGAAAGTCCTCATTTATAATAAAGGACAGATTATTGCATCTCACACTTTCTACACTGAGATGGAAGCATAATGACAGATTAGCCTCTTCAGATTTGGGGGACAGCATATTACACACTTGGGAATATTACTTGGACCCACATATTGAGGGACAAGGTGGGTGGAAAGCTTTGAAAGGGTTGAAGAGCTGATCCAGGCTACACTGAGATAGCCTTGCTGATTGGACATAAAACCCAATAGAACCTATGGTATGTTCAGTGGTACCTGTGGCAAAAGAAAAAGACACTTATAAAGTTTATGACAATATCACAGATCCACAGGCTTCTAGAGCAAGGCCATGACATTGCAGCAGAGTTATAAATTACTTGAAAAACAGCTCTAACAGGGGCTTTCAAGATAGCGGAAGGCCAGGTGACCGCATTTCGGGGAGTTCCCTGAGGTGAGCTCAATTCCAGCAAAAAAACACTACAGGACCACTGTGAGCACCCATGAAATCAGCCTGAAGTGTGATATTTCACGCTTCTGGATCCCCACGGGAGACAAAGACCATCGGCAAAAAGGTAGAAACAATTGAGAGCGACCGGAGGCTTCCCCCCAGAGACAGGGGTGTGAGGGAGGAAGCCCGCAGAGCTGAACCATTGAAAGCAAATACCCCAGCACGAAAGTGCTTTGTGCTTCGGGAATAACAGCAGATTATGGTCTGATTCGGGGCGAAACAGAACTGTGAACACAGCAGAGCCGGGGGCACCAGAATCTGGTTTTTGCCGCAGCAGTGGGGAGACGGGGACCCGCAGGGACAGAGAGTGCCCTGTGAGGTGTAAAGTCAGTTTTTCCTCCACGGCAGCGGGGAGACGGAGATCCGCAGGGAGAGGAAGTGCCTCGCGGCTCGAGGGAACTTAAAGGGGCTGGGGTGCGGAGTCTATCCCCCCACTGCTTAAGCCAGAGAAGCAGGGTTTCGCGGAGAGCAGGAGTGTCTGATGCTACACGGGGGATCTCAGCGAGAGCGGCGGGCGTGGATTCTATTTTTCCGCTGCTTTCTCTCTCTCTCTCCTTTTTTTTTTCTTTTTTCTTTCTTTCTTTTTTTCCCCTTGCCTCCGCTGCTTTTCTCTCCTGTTTCTCCCCACCCCGTGGGCCAGGCGCAGACCCCCCAGGGAAGGCGATTTTGCAGACTTGCGCAGGACCTGAGGGGCCACAGGTCCCCTGGCACAAACAAGATCACGCGATCCAAAAGAAGTTGTGATTTTCAGGTGCAGGAGTGAAGCGACAAGCGGGGGCGTGGGCAGAAATCAATCCAGCATCTGTGCCTGCCCGGCTATGACAGGCTGCCAACCGGAAGGCGAGAAAGAGCCTCTCTCTGGGAAGGAGGTCTGGGTGCAGACATCTTGCTCTGACCTGACTTCCTCAGCAGCTGAAAAAGGATGTAAAAGAACAAAGCTCCGCTACCAGAACTGTAACCTGACAACCTGGTTACCATTGAGACCAGTCTCTAGCAAGAGGGCGGAGACACGCAGCCCAGGTAGAAGAGACGGAAAACAGCGCAGAAGGACCCGCCCCCAGAAAGCAAGCCAGAAGTCAGGAGGACAACACTCAAACTGTAAAACCCCAACATTGGGGGGAAAGGCAATTTATTAAACTCCTGGTACTGACTACAAGTACCAAAAGCCCTACACTTTATTGATACAGTTTTCCACCTTATTTGTTTTTTTTTTAACTTTTTTCTACTTTTACTTTTAAAGCTTCCATTTTAAACTCAAAAATACATTCTCATGGTTTTTCTTCTTTCAGTTTTTAACCCCCTTTTTATCACAACGTGATACTCACTACAACACCCCATAACATTATTTTTCTATTTTTTAAAAAGAAAATTTATTTTTATTTTTTTTAACCTTGAAATTTTTTCAAACACACTCCTGTATTTTCTGCTGTTGTTCTTGCCTCTTGTTTCCCTGTTTGTTTTCTCTGTTTTTCCCTTTCTTCTCACTTCTTTCCTTTATTCTCTCTTTTACATATACATGTAGTTACAAGCTTCAAGTCAATCCCACATCCCTATTCAATACTATCCCTATATACAACCAGTTCTAATCTCCCTATATCTTTAGAAAGTGGACTCCTCCAACAATAATAACTAGACAAACTCGGGAGCGTCTGAAATGCATTCCTTGCCCACAAGGAGTGTCTGCCCTCACCTTCCCACTCTAGTCTGTCACTGTTTCTGTGTAATTGTCTTTGCTTTGGTATTATATAAATACTAGTCTTGGAGGTCATATAGGTTGGGCTTTGATTTTTGATCTTTTCATTTACACTTGATAGCCCTTTTCTTTGCCCTGTAACAGTTTTGTACCATATAAATCCTACCACCGGGCCCCACTCTGACAGGAGTTTCCTTTCTTGCTTCCTCTCTTCCATTTTATTTTTTCTTTCTCCTCCCTTTTCGGTGGTGAATTCTGGTTGCTCCAAAACCTTCCAGCGACCAATCCACCTAGATAGTGGCTGATATATTTAGCTATACACTCCCTCAACCACTCCTCACCACAATGACTCTGAGGAGGAACATACAACAGAAGAAGAACCCCGAGACTACAACCCCGGTCATAGATCACTGGAAATGAACATAAACAATATGACAGAAATGGAATGCAGGACAGTAATCGTCCAAGCAATAGTTAATTTAGAAAAGAACATTAGTCTCAAAGTGGAAGCCATAGTAACAGAAGTGAAAGCTGAGGTTAGAAAGGCTATAGATGAGATGCAATCTTATTTAAATATGCTAACAGCCAGAGTAAGTGAAGCTGAAGATCGTATCAGTGATTTAGAAGACAGATGGATTAAGAAGGAGGAGCAAGAGAAGTCTTGGAGAAAACAGCTAAAATCAAATGAAAACAGAATAAGGGAAAGAAATGATGCCATGAAACGCTCCAATATCAGAATTATTGGAATCCCCAAAGGAGTTGAGAGAGAGAGAAGCCTAGAAGATATTGTTGAACAAATCATGGATGAAAATTTCCCAAATCTGGGGAATGAAACAAATGTTCATGTCCTAGAAGCAGAGAGGACACCTCCCAAGATCAGTGAGGCCAGAAAAACCTCCAGGCACATAAGAGTAAAATTTGCGAATCATAAAACCAAAGAATATGTCTTAAGGGCAGCTAGGAGAAAGCCATCCCTTACCTATAGAGGGAGGACAATCAAATAACATCAGACCTTTCCACAGAAACCTGGCAAGCCAGAAAGGGCTGGCAAGACATATTCAGGAAGTTACATGACAAAAATATGCAACTAAGGATAATGTATCCAGCAACGTTAACTTTCAAAATGGAAGGAGAAGGAAAGAGCTTCCAAGACTGCCAAGGTCTAAAAGATTATGCAACCCCCAAGCCAGCACTACAAGAAATGCTAAGAGGGGTTCTATAGAGGAGAAATGAACCAAAGAGTGACACAAAACAGAAATTTACAGAGGTAATCTATAGAAACATGAACTCCACAGGCAACATGATGTCAATATAAATGTATCTATCAATAATCACTCTCAATGTGAATGGCCTAAATGCTCCAATAAAAAGACACAGGGTTGCAGACTGGATAAAACGACAGGATCCATCCATATGCTGTTTACAAGAGACACATCTTGAATCTAAAGACACTTCCACATTGAAAGTGAGGGGATGGAAGACCATCTTTCATTCCAATGGACTCCAAAAGAAAGCCGGGGTAGCGATTCTCATATCAGACAAATTGGATTTTAGTCTAAAGACTGTAGTCAGAGACACAGAAGGACACTACATCATTCTTAAAGGATCTATACATCAAGAAGATCTAACAATTCTAAATATTTATGCCCCCAACATGGGAGCAGCCAACTACATAAGCCAACTGTTAAATAAAATAAAGAATCATATTGATGCAAATACATTAATTGTAGGAGATCTTAACACACCACTCTCAGAAATGGACAGATCATCTAAAGAGAAAATCAACAAAGAATCAAGAGCCTTGAATGACACATTGGACCAGCTGGATCTCATAGATATATTCAGAACATTTCACCCTAAAACAGCAGAATACTCATTCTTCTCGAGTGCACATGGAACTTTCCCAGAATAGACCACGTACTAGGTCACAAATCAGGGCTCAACCAATACCAGAAGACTGAAATTATTCCCTGCATATTCTCTGACCACAATGCCGTGAAACTGGAACTCAACCACCATAAAAAGTTCAGGAGAAAATCAAACACTTGGAAGCTAAAGACAATTCTTATCAAGAATATGTGGATCAACCAAGAAATCAAAGAAGAACTGAAACACTTCATGGAAACCAATGAGAATGAAGATACATTGATCCAAAACCTATGGGATACAGCAAAGGCCGTCCTAAGGGGGAAATTCATAGCCATCCAAGCCTCACTCAAAAAAATTGAAAAATCCTGAATACGTCAACTCTCATTACACCTTAAAGAAAAGGAAAATCAACAAAAAATTAAACCAACCCCCCACACAAGGCGGGAAATAATAAGGATTAGAGCAGAGATGAATGAATCAGAAACTAGAGATACATAGAATGCATCAAAAAAACTAGAAGCTGGTTCTTTGAAAGAATCAATAATATTGATAAACCATTGGCCAAACTAATCCAAAAGAAAAGGGAGAAGACCCAAATTAATAAAATCATGAATGAAAGGGGAGAGATCACAACTAACACCGAGGAAATAGAAACAATCATCAAAAATGACTATCAACAATTATATGCCAATATGTTTAACAACTTAGAAGAGATGGATACATTCCTAGAAACCTATAAACTACCAAGACTGAAAGAGGAAGACATTGACAATTTGAATAGACCTATATCTAGTAATGAGATTGAAGCAGTGATCAAAAACCTCCCGAAAAACAAGAGTTCAGGCCCAGACGGATTCCCTGGGGAATTCTACCAAACATTCAAAGAAGAAATAACACCTACTGTCCTGAATATCTTTCAAAAAATAGAACGGAAAGAAAACTTCCAGACTCATTCTATGAAGCCAGCATCACTCTAACCCCCAAACCAGACAAAGACCCCATCAAAAAGGAGAAGTTCAGACCAATATCGCTGATGAATACGGATGCCAAGATTCTCAACAAGATCCTTGCTAACAGGATCTAATAATACATTAAAAATATTATCCACCATGGCCAGGTATGTTTTATCCCAGGGATGCAAGGGTGGTTCAACACTCGCAAAACAATCAACGTGATAGAACAAATCAATAAGAGAAGAGAGAAGAACCACATGTACTCTCAATTGAGCAGAAAAGGCATTTGACAAAATACAACATCCGTTCCTGATCAAAACTCTTCAACGTATAGGAATAGAGGGAACATTTCTCAACCTCATAAAATTGATCTATGAAAAACCCACAGTGAATATCATCCTCAATGGGGAAAAACTGACAGCCTTTCCTCTGAGATCAGGAACAAGGCAAGGATGCCCACTCTCACCACTACTGTTCAACATGGTGTTAGAAGTCCTAGAAACAGCAATCAGACAACAGAAAGAAATAAAAGTATCCAGCTTGGCAAAGAGGAAGTCAAACTCTCTCTCTTTGCAGATGACATGATACTATATGTGGAAAACCCCAAAGACTCTACCCCCAAACTACTAGATCTCATCCAACAATTCGGTAATGTGGCAGGATGCAAAATCAATGCACAGAAATCGGTTGCATTCTTATACACTAACAATGAAAAAATAGAAAGGGAAATCAGAGAATCAATTCCGTTTACTATAGCACCAAGAACTATAAGATACTTAGGAATAAACCTAACCAAAGAAGTCAAGGATCTGTACTCGAGGAACTACAGAACACTCATGAAAGAAATTGAAGAAGACACAAAAAGATCGAAGAGCATTCCATGCTCATGGATCGGAAGAATAAACATTGTCAAAATGTCTATACTGCCCAGAGCAATCTATACTTTCAATGCCATTCCAATCAAAATTCCACCAACATTCTTCAAAACGCTGGAACAAACAATCCTAAAATTTATATGGAACCAAAAAATACCCCGAATCACTAAGGAATTGCTGAAGAAGAAAAGCAAAGCTGGGGGCATCTCATTACCTGACTTCAGGCTTTACTACAAAGCTGTGATTACCAAGACAGCATGGTACTGGCACAAAAACAGAGAAATAGACCAATGGAACAGAGTGGAGAGTCCAGATATGGACCCACAAATCTATGGGCAAATCATCTTTGACAAAGCAGGAAAAAATATCCAGTGGAAAAAAGACAGTCTCTTCAATAAATGGTGCTGGGAAAATTGGACAGGTACATATAGAAAAATGAAACTAGACCATTCTCTTACACCACACACAAAGGCAAACTTGAAATGGATGAAAGACCTCAACGTGTGGCAGGAATCCATCAAAATCCTGGAAAAGAACATAGGCAGTAACTTCTTTGACATCGGCCACAGCGACTTCTTTCAAGACAGGTCTCCAAAGGCAGAGGAGACAAAAGCGAAAGTGAACTTCTGGGACTTCATCAAAATAAAAAGCTTCTGTACAGCAAAGGAAACAGTCAACAAAACAAAGAGGCAACCCACAGAATGGGAGAAGATATTTGCAAACGACACTACAGACAAAGGGCTGGTATCCAAGATCTATAAAGAACTACTCAAACTCAACACCCAAAAAGAAGATGAGCACATCAAAAAATGGGCAAGGGACATGAAGAGGCACTTCTCCATAGAAGATATACAAATGGCCAATAGACACATGAAAAAATGTTCAGCGTCACTAGTTATCAGGGAAATTCAAATCAAAACCACTCTACGATACCACCTTACACCAGTAGAATGGCCAAAATTAACAAGTCAGGAAACAAGTGTTGGAGAGGCTGCAGAGAAAGGGGAACCCTCTTACACTGTTGGTGGAAATGTAAACTGGTGCAGCCGCTTTGGAAAACAGTGTGGAGATTCCTTAAAAAATTAAATATAGAGCTACCCTATGACCCTACAATTGCACTACTGGGCATTTACCCCAAAGATACAGATGTAGTGAAAAGAAGGGCCATATGTACCCCAATGTTCATCGCAGCAATGGTCACAATCGCCAAACTGTGGAAAGAGCCAAGGTGCCCATCAACAGATGAATGGATAAAGAAGAAGTAGTACATATATACAATGGAATACTATGCCTCCATCAGAAAGGATGAATATCCAACTTTTGTAGCAACATGGACTGGACTGGAAGAGATTATGCTGAGTGAAATAAGCCAAGAAGAGAAAGTCAAGTATCACATGGTTTCACTTACTTGCGGCACATGAGGGGTAACCTGGAGGACAGTGGGAGAAGGAAAGTAAATGGGAAGTAGGATATCCAGGGAGAGAAGCGAAACAACAGAGACTTTGGACATAGAAACAAACTGAGGGACTTGGAGGGATCGGGGTGGAGGGATGGGAGAGCCTGGTGGTGGGTACTAGGGGCACCTATTGCATGGAGCACTGGGTGTGGGGAATGGGGAATGAATCTTGGAACACTGGAAAAAAAATTAAGTAACAATAAAAAATAAATTAATTAATTTTAAAAAAAAGGCAAAAACAGCTCTAACAGAAACAGATTTCCTGACCTTGAGACCAGAGCTGGCCATCATGAACAGGTTTCTGTTATATCTACCAACTTATGATATCAAGAAGGCCTAGAAGTAATTAATCATAAGATGAAAGTTCCAATATTAGGCTGAAGCAAGTCTAGGGGAAACAAGCAAGATGAATGTATAGACCTTCATGACATCCACCACTATGGCGGAAGTACCTCACCTCCAGCTGCCACAGATGAACCTAAATATCAGATACAAAGGAAAAGAATGAACTTGATTTACAAGTGAGTTGGCTCAGCATCCGAGTACAAATTGAAAATAAGCACTGGTCACCACTTAAAAATGGCTGGTCACCACTTTGCATGGAGAAAACAGTTGCCAAGGTAAGAAAATATATGTACCCATAGGGAAGGTGAATAGTTTAGTCAATGGGGACAGAGAGGAATGGTTTAACTGGAAGATCAGTGCCAAGAAGGTCTGAGAAAGAGGCATGTGGGTGGACTTATAAAAGTTAGGATGAAATGTGAAGGTCATGCATGATCGCACCCCGCACAGAAAACATACGAAGGAGTAAACATTAAACCACCATCCAGACAAAATGCCCTGGTCAGAAGTCAGCCAGCTTCTGTCTTCACCTGTCATATGTTGTCACAGTGGAGTCATTAATGGAGTAGAATCAGGGGCAGGAAATGAGGCATTGAACAGATCCCAAAACATGGATTCCCACTAAGACTGATTTAGCTACTCTCACAGTCCAAGCTATCAGCAAAAGAAATAAATGGCATGTACCCAATATAATACCACCCCTTGAGGAGACCAACTAGGCCAACTGGGCCCATTTTATTCTGGAAGGGTCAACAACTCAACTTGACTGGAATTAACACATATTCTGGATATGGATTGCTTGTCTTGCCTTCAGCACCTCAGATAGTAGCACTACTTGAGGGCTTACAGGACGTTTGTTCTACTAATAAGAAATCCTCATTTCTTGGACATTTCATTGAACCAAGGGACCTTGTCAGGAAGATGACTATGGGAACAAAATAATTGGATGCACTGTTATTATCACTTACCACACATTGCAGAAATTGCTGGCCTGATGAAGTGATACAATGGCTTCTGGAAGACATAGCAAAGATGCTACCTTTGGAGGTGATACCCTGCCAAGATGAAATCATATGGCATTTGTTTTTCTCCATCTATTTATTTCACTTAGCATAATACCTTCAAGGTCCATCCTTGTTGTTACAAATACAAGATTTCATCTTTTTTTTTTTTATGGCCAAGTAGTATTCTGGTGTGTGTGTGTGTGTGTGTGTGTGTGTGTGTGTGTGTGTGTGTGACAGCATCTTTATCCATTCATTCATTGATAGATACTTTGGTTGTTTCCATATCCTGAGTATTGCAAATAGTGTTGCAAAGAACATAGAGGTGCACATTATCTTTTCCAAGTAGTGTTTTTATTCTCTTTAAATAAGTACCCAGAAGTGGAATTGTTGATCATGTGTCAGTTCAATTTTTAATTTTTTGAGGAATGTCCTCTTTGTTTTCCACAGGGGGTCCACCAATTTACATTCCCACCAACAGTGCACAAGTGTTCCCTTTTCTCCACATCCTCACTAACACTTGTTATTTCTTGTCTTTTTGATAATAGCCATCCTGACTGGTGTGAGATATTTTATTGTGATATTTCCCTGATGATTAGTGATGTTGAACATCCTTTCATATGTCTGTTGGCCAACTATATATCTTTGGAAACATGTCTATTCATATTTCTTCCCATGTTTTAATTGGACTGTTTGTGTGTTATCGTTGTTATTAAATTGCATGAGTTCTGTATGTATTTTGGATATTAAGCCCTTAGCAGATAAATGATTTGCAAATATCTCCTCCCACTGAGTAGGTTGCCTTTATGTTTTCTTGATGATTTCCTTCACAGCACAGAAGATTTTTAGCTTGATTTAGTGCCATTTGTTTATTTTTCTTTTATTGCCATTGCCTTTAGAGTCAGATCCAAAAAATACCACCAAGAGCAATGCAAAGGACCTTACTGTCTATGTTTCCTTCTAGGAGTTCTGTGGGTTTTGGTCCTACATTCAAGTCTTTAAACCATTTTTGAGTTAATATATATCGTATAAGATAGTGATCCAATTTCATTCTTTTGCATGTGGCTGTCTAGTTTACCTAACAGCATTTTTTGAAGAGACCGTTCTTTCTCTATTGTAGATTATTGCCTCCTTTGCCATAAATTAACTCACCATTTTTGTGTGGGTTTATTTCTGGGCTCTCCATTCTGTTCTATTGATCAATGTTTCTATTTTTATGCCAATACCATACCGTTTTGATTACTACGGTTTTGTAACATAATTTGAAATTGGGGAGTGGGATGCCTCCAGCTTTGCTCTTCTTTATCAAGATTGCTTTGGCTATTCAGGATTTTTTGTAGTTTCATACAAATTTTAGGATTCTTTCTATTTCTGTGAAAATGCCATTGGAATTTTGATGGGGATTGCACTGAATCTGTAAAGTGCTTTGGGTAATACAGACATTTTAACAATATTAATTCTTTCAGTCCATGAGCATGGAATATCTTTCCATTTACTCATGTCTTCCTCAATTTATTTCATCAATGTCTTGTAGTTTTAGAGTAACAGGTGTTTCATCTCCTTGGTTAAATTTAATCCTATGTATTTTTTTTAATGCAATTGTAAGTATGGTTGTTATTTAAGATTTCTCTTTCTGATATTTTGTTGTTGGTGTATAAAAACACAACAGATTTTTATAAATTCATTTTGTATCCTGCATGTATCCTGCAGCTTTACTAAATTCATTTATTGATTTTTTTCTAAGTTTTTTGGTGAAAGTTTTATGAAAATAGTGACAGTTTGATTTTTTTCCTTACCAATTTGGATGTTTTTAATTTTTTTTTCTTATTTGATTGCTGTGGCTAAGATTTCCAGTACTATGTTGAATAAAAGTGGTGGGAGTGGACAACTTGCCCTGTTCCTGATCTTAAAGGAAATGCTCTCCTTTGAGTACTTTCACCATTGAGTATGGTGTTACTGGTATACCTGCTTTGTTGAGCATTTTAGCATAAGTATATGTTGATTTTTTTTCAAATGCTTTCTCTGCATCAATTGAGATGATAATAAGATTTTTTATGCTTCATTTTATTAACATAATGTATCATATTAATTTATATGTGGGTGATAAGCCGTCCTTGAGTCCCTGAAATAGATCCCATTTAATCACAATGGATAGTCCTTTTCATGTATTGCTGAATTTGGTTTGCTAATATATTTGTTGAGAATTTTTGCATCTGTATTCATCAGGGACACTAGACTGAAATTTTCTTTTTTGTGTGTGTTGTCCTTATCCGCTTCTTTGTAGTCAGGCAATTCTGGCCTTGTAAAATGAGTTTGGAAATATTCCCTATTATTCAATGTTTTGGATACTTTGGGAAGGATAACTATTGAATCTTCTTTGAATATTTGGTAGAATTTACCAGTGAAGCCATCTGGTACTGGACTTTTGTCCTTTGGGAGGTTTTGATTACTGTTTCAAGACCCTTACTAATTGATGTAATCAGATTTTCTATTTCTTCATGATTTAGTCTCAGAAGATTTTGTTTCTAAGAATTTATTGATTTCTTCTAGGTTGTCATTTATTGGCATATAATTGTTCATAGTAGTCTCTTATGATCCTTTGTATTTTATCACTTGTAACTCTCCCTCTTTCATTTCTGATATTATTTATTTGAGCCCTATCTCTTTTTTTTTAGTGAGCCTAGCTAAGAGTTTGTCAATTTTTAAAAAATCTTTTCAAAGAACCAGCTCTCAAGTCTACTAGTTTTTTCTATTGTCTTTTTTGGTGTCTATTTCATTTATTTCTGCTTTGATCTTTATTATTTCCTTCCTTCTTTTCACTAGCTTTGGGTTTCATTTGTTTTGTTTTCTCTAGTTCCTTTTGTTGTAAGGTTAAATTGTTTATTTTGAGATTTGAGGTGTAAAGTTAGATTATTTATTTGAGATTTTTCTTGTTTCTTGAATAGGTCTGAATTGCAATGAATTTCCATTTCAAAACTGCTTTTGCTTCATCCCATAGATTTGGGTATATTGCATTTCCATTTTCATTTGCCTCAGGTATTTTTTTATTTCTCTTTTGACTTCTTCATTGACCCATTGGTTGTTCAGTAGCATTTTGTTTAATCTCCACGTATTTGTGATTTTCCCAATTTGTTTTCTGTGATTGATTTCCAGTTTCACACCATTAAGGTTTGAAAAGACGCTTGATATGATTTCAATCTTCTTAAATTTATTTGAACTTGTTTTGTGACCTAACATATGATCTATTCTGGAGAATGTTCCATGTGCACTTGAGAAGAATGTGTTTTCTGCTGCTTTTGGATAGAATGTTCTGTTTGGTCCATCTGGTCTAATGTGTCAATGTTTCCTCCCTGATTTTCGTCTGGATAAATTTCTCTATTGATATAACTTGGTGTTAATATTCCCTACTACTACTATATTGCCATTGATTTCTGCCCTTTGGTCTGTTAATACCTGTTTTGCATAATTTGGTGCTCCTATGTATGATGCATAAATATTTGTAGATGCTATATTTTCTTGCTGCATTGGCCCTTTGTCATTATGTAATGCCCTACTTATCTTTCATTACAGTCTTTGCTTTTAAGTCTATTTTGTCTGAAATAAGTATAGCTACCACAGCTTTTTTTTGTTCATTTCCATCTTCATAAAACACCTTTTTCCATCACTTCACTTTGTGTTTTCTTACATTTGAGGTAAGTCTGCTGTAGGGAGCATATAGATAGGCCTTGTTGTTTTAATCCATTCATCCATTCTATGTCTTTTGATTGCATGTATTTTTTATTTATATTTAAAGTAATTATGAATAGGTATGTATTTATTGCCATTTTGTTATCATTTTTGGTTATTTTGTAGTTGCTCTCTGTTTCTTTTTTTTTTGCCTTGTTCCATTGTGGTTTGATGCCTTTCTTTAGTGTTATTTTTACTGAATAGCACTGATAAAATTGATTGAAGTTTCATTGTTTTTTTATAGCTACTTTAGGTTTTTGCTTTGTGGTTACCATGATGCTTACATATATCAACATATATAGACTAGACTATTTTAAGTTGATAACAAGTTAAGTTTGAACTAAATTGAATTTTTATTCCCATGCCCACATTCTATGTTTTTGATGTCACATTATACATCTTTTTACTTCATCTATTTCTTTTTAAAAAAATCATTTATTTATTTTAGAGAGAAAAAGAGTGTGGGGGAGTAGGGGCAGAAGAAGAGGGAGAGAATCTGAAGCAGACTCCTTGCTGAGTGTGAAGCCCAATGCAGGCTCAACTGACTGAATCATCCAGGTGCACTATTTTGTCTCTTTAACTAATTTTTATATTTATAGTTATTTTTTTACCACTCTCATCTTTTAACCTTCATGCTAGCTTTATAAGTGATTAGACTTTATTATATATTTGCCTTTACCAGTGAGATTTTACATCCATGTATTTACTTGTTACTAATTAGTACTCTTTCTTTCAACTTAAAGAAGTCCCTTTAACATTTCTTGTATAGTAAGCTTAGTGGTGAGGAACTACTTTAGTTTTCACTTGTCTGGAACACACTTAATCTCTCTTTCAATTTTGAATGATAAACTTACCAGGTATAATATCCTTAGTTAGAAGCTTTTGCTTTCCATATTTTGAACATATCATGACACTCTTTTTTGGACTGCAAAGTTTCTGCTGAAAAATCTGCTTATAGTCTTAACGGGGTTTCCTTGTACATACCAAGTTGTTTTTCTCTTGCTGCTTTTAAGATTCTGTCATTATCTTTAACTTTTGACATTTTAATTATCATATATCTTGGGGTGTATCTCTGGATTCATCTTATTTGAAATTCCCTGAACTTCTTGGATCTGGCTATCTGTTTCCTTCCCCAAGTTAGGGATGTTTTTGGCTTTTATTTCTTCTAATAAGTTTTCTGTCCCTTTTCTCTCTTTTCCTTTTGAGACTCCTATAGTCTGAATGTTGTTACAGTTGATCTTGCCCTATAAGTCCTTTAAGTTATTTTCACTTTTTAAAGTTCTTTTTTCTCTTTGATGCTCTGTTTGGGTGAGTTCCACTGCCCTGTCTTCCAGGTCACTGATCCTTTCTTCTGCTTTATCTAGTTTGCTGTTGACACCCTCTAGTGTATTTTTCAGTTCAGTTATTGTATTCGTCACTCTGTGGCTTCTGTTTGGTATTTTCTTATAGTTTCTATCTCTTTGTTGAAGTTTTCTCTGTGTTCATCTATTTTTCTTCTGAGATTGGTGAGCATCTTAAATTACCTTGAGTCCTTTATCAAGTAAATTACTTGTTTTTCATTATTTTTTTCTGGATTTTTTTTTGAACATATTCTCCTATTTCCTCATTTTGATTGACTCTGTGTTTGTTTCTATGTATTAGGTGAACAACGTCTTTCCAAGGCTTCAAGGAGTGGTCACAGAAAGACTAGTGTTTCAGTCTGCTGTCTGTGCTGTTTCCTGAAGATGGTAGCCTGCCAAGTCCTGTCTCTATGATGTTTCAATCCCTTGGCAGCCAGAAACACAAGCCTTGATAACCACAGAGCCAAGCGTTCAAGGGGTGTCCTCTGTTAAGACTGCCTGAAACCACTGAGCCAGGGCACATCACTCACTGGGTTTCAAGCCTGGGGGTGGGGGGCAACAGGCCAGGGAAAGCCTGTCCACTGGCAATATCCCTTTTTAATGACCATTATATAATGCTATGTCCTTGCTAATTTGAATATATAGGTACCAGAATTAAGAGGTAGAATTAAGAGTGGCTTGGTTTACCATGACTCCCAGCAGCCATCTTGAAGAACTTACACATCTCTCACTGCAAATCTAGACTCTGTGTCTCTAAAGATCCCTGGTCCCCAAAAGAAGGATGGTTCCACCAGGGAACATAGGAAAAGTCCTATGAAATGTTAAGCCCTGAATGCCTCTCAGTCACTTGGACTTATTTTGCTGGGATATTCAGCAGGGAATAAAGAGTCACCATCCTAGCAGGAGTAACTGACTTTGGCCATTGGGAGTAGTGAGGCTGCTGTTGCATTATGGGGACAGAAAAGAATACATTTATCACCCAAGTGATCTACTGAGATATTTCTTGGTTTTTCCTTGTCTAAACCTGGCAACAAATCAACATATGCAGCAAACAGAGAATCTGAATGTCATGGTGACCAGGTGCTCAGGTCCCTTAAGGTGGAAGGTCTGAGTCATGTTGTCAAGTAAGCCATCTAGATCAGCAGAGATACTTAGTGAGGATGAAGGGAATTAATAGAAGAATAAGTAAAAAATAAACTTAATATACAAAGTAGGTGCATTTGAACTGTGAAGTGTAGACTGTAGTGGTTACCACAGTATGTCTTTACTCTGTCTCTGCTTCAGGACTAAGGTATTTATTTCCCCCACTTATTGAGAGTGCTTGAATTTAATGGATCTTAGCTGAATCCATTTCTGATAATTGCCTCTAGCCAGAGAACTATCTAACCCCAAATCACAGCCCCATAGGGGCAGTCCACATTCATCCTTGCCTTAAGGCAGGACAAATTCTGAAGAACAATCCCAGAGCTCTCAGTAGAAATGGCCAAGTCTTCTGTTGCAACTGCACTGCAACTCAACTTTTCCCCATATCTAGTCTTGCTGCCCTTTCTTCTAATAACTGTTGTTCCCATTAGCATCCTCCACCTCAAAAAACAAAACAAAAAACAAAACTAAACATTGTGCTGCATATGAGATTAGCCCTGGGGGCTGAAGGTAGGTACTGGTGGCTAGGCTGGATGTGCTGGTAGGTATGACCTGGATATAGACCTTCTTGCAGTTTTTGTTATGAGAGCCTTGAGAATTCATGGCCTTGGCTGCATTTTTTGGGTTTGTTCTTGACTCCATTGGAGGCAAGTAGATGAAGGCACATCTCATTATTACTCAATTAGAAAACCAAGAAACATTAATGCTTTTTACTTAAGAGTGATAGTAAAAAACAATAAGTTAGTTTATTTGACAACAAAGTGAACTGCTTTGACATATACTTTTCTCATATCTCCATTGAGATACCCATTCATGGTGAGTTTTTATCATTATATATTTAATTTTTTTTAAAGATTTTATTTATTTGACAGAGAGAAACACATCCAGAGAGGAGACACAAGCAGGGGGAGTGAGAGAGGGAGAAGCAGGCTTCCCGCCGAGCAGGGAGCCGGATGTGGGGCTCGATCCCAGCTCTCCGGGATCATGACCTGAGCCAAAGGCAGTCGCTTAACCAACTGAGCCACCCAGGCGCCCCATATATATTTAATTTTTAAATCTGAAAAAAAAATGACCTATTTCAGTGGTTTTTACAAGGATCTTGTTATTGCCTCAGTATAATAAAAAATACAAAAGTGTGAAACATGATCTCTGTTAAGAACTCAGAACCTAACTAGGGAGTGAAAGTAAACACAACAAGACCATGATAACTGACAAGAGAGAATATACAATTACATCTGAAATGAGTGCCACAGCAATATGTGAGAGATTGAGGTCAGAGAAGAGGTACACAGAATGGATACTCTTGTCCCTATGTTTTAACAGCTAAGCCTCCTTTTAGTGATCTAAAATACCACCTAGTGGAGTCTAAGTACCTCCGTAAAAAAAAAAAAAGAAGAAGAAAACATAATCTTAATATTGTATGTTAGAAAATTGGTCTTTCAATGTTATTTTTCACAAAATGAACAGATTGTCTAAATGTCTAAATCATTGCTGGTAGAATTTAGGCAAATGTGCAGTAATTTTTACCTCAGACATGATTTCACATTTGATACAATGTTATATTTTCTCTGAACTTTTTCTTTTTTAATTTGAGAAGTTGTCACTTCCTCTCCTGAAACCCTCCACCCCAACACTCTGAGCTATGGATACACAGACAATCTACAGTAACTACTTGACTACACTTTCAGGAAATCAGGATATAGGACCCTGTGGGAAAGTTAAAGTCTTGTGTTTGTTCAAAATGGGTCTCATGATACCCGAGAGAACCTAAAGGCTATCATAAACGGCAAATTAACCTTAGCATGGGAACTATAGAGATATTGTTCATTCTTTGGGGACAGTGCCTTAAATTCACAAGCCAGCTCTCTCAGCTATGTCTTGGTAACTTGTGACCATGCTCGTGTTTACAGAGCTATGTCAAGCTAGAGTGTGCTCAACAACAATTTGAGCTTCTCTATTACTCATGTCATAAATTCAGCATCTAAGTTGTTGCCATTTATCTATGGTTGGTTTGTTATCATGGAACACTGATTCCACCGGCAAGGTTATTTGATAATATCAGGTCTATAACAGGGAGAGTTTTTTCCGATAAGGCCAGAGCTAATAGATGGTTTTTTTCCTTATTTAATTGAGATTAAGTTTTATGAGTGATAGATTGATTGTAAAACATCCACAACAGTTTTTTTCACAGAATAGTCAAACCCTTAAAAGCCACATTGCAACAACAACAACAATATTAATAATAATAAACTTGCTCTGAATTGTGAAGTAATAGGTAAGTGGCACTAAGAAGACTCCCTACAAAGTTCCTGCTGCCCTTCCTTGCTGGTGAACATACCCTCCTTTGGGATGTCATTACAGCAACATTGTCAGACTACATTGCTTCTATGCCAGCATAGCATTTGGTATTTACCATGATTATAAAACCTAACCCTCCTAATTGTAACCATCTCACCCAGTAACCTGGAAACATCTGCAAGAAAACAGAAACTGTTTCTTGTTTATTTTTATGTCTCCTGTATATAATATAAGGCCTATGTCTTAGTAACATACTTAGTAAATATTCATTGAAATTCAACTCCATCCAGATGTAAATATATAAAAATGATGTCCGTGCAAACATGAACTTAGAAAATTGTCTTTCTCTAGAAGATGCATCAAAAAGCTACTCACTGAATGTACAGATGATGCACTGGCCCATCTCCCTAGAGCTAAAGTTCATTGATCTATGTGAGCTTTTGTTTATAGTTCCCTTCACCACTGAAGCTGTGCTTTTGCAACACAGCTGAAAAAGAGACAGGAAGTAAGTTAAAAGTAGCAGTTAAGTCAAGAAATCCTTGTTGGTCCCCAGAAAGACTGACCAAATGACAATGATGTCACAAACTAATCAGTTCCAAACTCGAAACTCCAAGAATGCGGAATCATACAGTTGAAAAAATAATTCAGTCCTCACATGAACCAGAAATTTTAAAGAACTATCCATTGAAACACAAAGTAATACACCAAAATTTGGAATATGCTGTAATTAAAATACAAACTTCCTCTAATTTGTAACCAAAAACAAGTGATGTATCTCAGCCAAATAAAGTGTATACCACCAAACTTCTTTTAATTGCTTATAGGTTGACTAAAAAATTCAGTTAATGTATAGTGACAGCTTAGCCATGCAATATATGAATGGTTCTTTGATCTTTTCAGAAACGTAATATGATAATGTGTCATAGGGATTTCCCCAAAAGAAATTGGATATAATAAGATAAAGTTAAGAAATTAAAGACAGAAAGAGATGGTCATTATGTGGATTTTAGGATCAGGATACCAAAAGAATTGAAAAAGAATTTAAATAGAGAAAGAATTTTGTTGTTTGCTGGGAAATTTAATTGTGTTAAAGAGAGACTGTTATTTTAACTTATGAATACTTCAAAATACCTTCTTGTAAGTACATAAAATAAAAACATATGTGGTTTTATGTTTTGTTAAATGGCAATATAAAACAAAATATAAGGGATCTTATTTTAATACTAAAGAAATTTTAAAAAATGAAATTTAGAGTCTATAAATGTTTGCCTTATCAAGATAGTATTATATTTGAGGAGAAGATATTTAAGGTAAGTTTTAATTAAAATAAAAACTCTATTCTTTTTTAAAAGATTTATTTATTTTAGAGAGAGAGTGATAGAGCACATGTGCAAGCAAGGGGGAGGGGCAAAAGGAGAGGGGAAAGGGAGAGACTCTCAAGTAGACTCCTCATTGAGATGGAGCCCTACCTGGGGCTCAATCTCACAACCCTGAGATCGTGACTTGAGCCAAACTAAGAGTTGGACACTTAACCGACAGAGCCACCCAAGCACCAACCCCCTCACAAAACAACAACAACAACAACAAAACTTTAAAAGAAGATTATGGCATCCTCTTAGTTGATCCTATAATAGTTGTTTTATTATATAGATTATGTCTGCTAAAAAATTAAATGTTGTTGAGTAATAATAACATCTTGACAATTGAAGTTAAATGTGTTTGTAGCATTGAGTTCAAGGTGACTCTTTTTACTTTAATAAGTCAATGATCTGAATTTTTTTCTTTTATTTAAAGGTTGTAGGGGTTTATGCTAAGTGAAATAAGTCAAGCAGAGAAAGATAATCATCATATGGTTTCATTCATATGTGGGACAGAAGGAAATAGCACAGAGGGATCACAGGGGAAGGGAGGGAAAACTGAAAGGGAAGAAGTTAGAGGGGGAGACAAACCATGAGAGAGTCTAGACTCCAGGAAACAAACTGAGGGTTACAGAGGGGAAGGGGGGGAAGAGGGTAGCTGGGTGACTGATACTATGGACAGTACGTGTTGTGATGAGTACTGGGTGTTATATGCATTAATGAATAGTTGAACACTACATAAAAAACTAATGATGTACTATGTGTTGGCTAATATAACATAAAAATAAAATAAAATAAAGTTTGTATTCCTAACGAAAAATAAAATAAAATGTTAAAATAATGAGAGCTGTGCAATTCCTTGATAACAGGGATAAGAATACTGTATTTTTTTACATTATATTAGTATACGATAGACCACATACGTTCATTCTTTGGGGTATATTCACAAATATAGTGTACCTTCCTTTAATTTTCCTAGCATAGTATTTTACAAAATTTTATATAGCAATTGTGCTG
This sequence comes from Spilogale gracilis, assembly GCA_004023965.1. Lineage (NCBI taxonomy): Eukaryota > Metazoa > Chordata > Mammalia > Carnivora > Mephitidae > Spilogale > Spilogale gracilis. The sequence goes on along the minus strand of PITA01004108.1, from coordinate 65,683 downwards.
CTAGCAGAAATTGTGTTAGCAGAAAACACTGGCAAAAATGGTTACATTTAAAAAAAAAAGACATAGTTGAGGCTGCAGTGGGGGTTGGGAGAAGCCCTTGCTCTCCCTCTCCCTTCCACTTCCCTAGGTTGGGTCAACAAGACCACTGGGCTTCCAGGGATCTCCCCGCTTTCTGGGGAGGAATGAGCTATGTTGGCTCAGCTTTTTCTGAAGAAAATAGTTTTAAGCCCCAAACCTCAAACTTAAAAGAAAAAGAACTCTTAAAAACAAGTATTTTCATGTTATTTTCAAATCACTGCCATGAATTCTGTGGAAAAGCTTCAATCATCCTGCTGTTTAATCAGTATCCCATTTTATTTTGTTTGGCAAAAGTCTTGTAAGGACTGACATCCTGTATGTCTTCCCCCTGACATTAAACCTTATTCATACTTTATTTAAACATATTTATACTTTATATATGTGTGTGTAGCATGATGTCTGGGACTTCCCAGAGGTTATAGAATGTTTGTTTTGATCGTCTAGCCATTGGGCAAGCACTTTCTGTAGCTGGAAGAGAAACAGAACCCTTCCACGCACACTTCTAAGGAAAAACAAACCAGTTAACTTTGTGATAAAACTTAAGATTCAAAGTAAACTGCAGTTATTTAATAATTAGAATGAGAACTTCAAGCTTTAATGAAAGGTGCTGAATAGAATGCACAACCTCCCTCCATGCAGGCACTGGTAAAATTCTAGTTTGGTTCTCATTTTTTAATTGAATGTCAGAGTGGAGTAAGTGACAATGATTGTAAAATACACATCAAAAAATACCTGCTTTAAAATTACTTTTGAACAAAAATAACAAAGGTAATTAATATTTAATTCATGACCATGTGAATAAATTCAAGATCATGTGAATTAGCCAGACATCCTAGAGGAAAGAAAAAGTTTATTGTGGACCACTTTTTCTTTTTTTTTTTTAAAGAGATTTTATTTATTTATTTGACAGAGCGATCACAGTCGGCAGAGAGAGAGGAGGAAGCAGGCTCCCTGCTGAGCAGAGAGCCCGACGCGGTCCTCGATCTCAGGACCCTGAGATCATGACCTGAGCTGAAGGCAGAGGCTTAACCCACTGAGCCACCCAGGTGCCCTGTAGACCACTTTTTAAAAAGCGATTTCTATGTACACCATGTCCAAATCTATCAATGTCAAGTTCCTACATGTTTGTGATGCAGGTACCTCCTTATTAATGAAAATGATTTCATTTATTTACAAAGTAAAAATCATTAACTAATGATGAGGTTTGGAGCTTCTTTGTTTCTGGGGATCAGTCACTCCCAGAAACACTCAAACCAGGACCACATAAATGATATCAAGTTAATTTAGGAGAGCTCTAATGGAGATCAGGAAACACAAAGGTCTAATTAGCACTGTAATGAATAAAGTATAGGTTTCCTTCTGTTCTCTAGTATGAACATTTTATTTTCTTTTTCCCACAATGTGCATACATGAACTCTCTCAAGAGCGGGCTCTGTTGGGCATCTGGGTGGCTCAGTCGGTTGAGTGGCTGCCTTCCGCTCACATCATGATCCTGGGGTCCTGGGGTCGTGCCCCACACTGAGCTCCCAGCTTGGCGGAGAGCTTGCTTCTCCCTTTCCCTCTGCTTGCTACTCTATCTACTTGTGCTCTCTCTGTATCTCTCTGTCAAATAAATAAACAAAATCTTAAAAAAAAAGAGTGGGTTCTCTCTGAATGGGTATTGAGAATGAAACTTAATATAGGTTTAAAATTTGATGTAAGAATGAAATATTTTTACTTACAATGGATAATTATAACCATATATCATATATTAGAAACTAATATAGTGGCTTCTTTTCTTTGAAATGGATGAAATTTATGTATGAGTAGTGTCATTAGGTATTATTTATATTTATATGATGTTGCTGTAAGAAGGAGAGTCACGTGATTTTTGTTTTCTGGAACAGAGTTTACCAACGCTGACCTTTTTATTAGTCACTGATTTTTTTCTAGCAACTCCCATTGTGGTTTCTACTTTAGATATTTTTCAATGTTCAAAAGGTATCCTAAGATCTAGTATGGATGTTTAGAATAGATATTTGCAGAAGGACAGATACTATGAAAAGAAGGAAAGTCAAGAGAGAGGGAAAGAGAGGGTGAGATATAAGAGGTCACAAGGAAGGAAGCAGAAGTTGGGAAGCCTGGAAAAAAAGGGGAGGAAACTAAGCATGGGGTGGGAGTAGACACAATGAGATCATCAAAGAAGAGCAGAAATGAAGACCCCACGTACAACTAAAGTAGGAAAGAGTAGGAGACACAGACAGGATGCAAAGATGTACCCTCTGAGAGAAAACAAAACACAGCAGGCACAAATGCAGACAAAAACACAGAACTTCATCAAGTAATATGAGTCATATGGTAATTTTTTTGGTTTTTAAAATTACTATTGACAAAAGACTTTTTTTAAAGATTTTATTTATTTCTTTGACAGAGAGAGAGATCACAAGTAGGCAGAGAGGCAGGCAGAGAGAGAGGAGGAAGCAGGCTGCCTGCTGAGCAGAGAGCCCAGTGCGGGCCTTGATCCCAGGACCCTGAGATCATGACCTGAGCTGAAGGCAGAGGTTTTAAACCACTGAGCCACCCAGGTGCCCAAAAGACTTTTTAAGAGTATGTGGCTGTTTTATGACTACTATCAAAATGCCAATTTTATTTCTTGACATTTACCCAAATGCAGATATTTGGTCCATAAATCTAGCTAGGTTCCTTTCTTAGTTCCCTGAACTAAAAATACTAGAAGCCTACAGATATGCACAGGTCTTTGCTATGAAAAAGAATTGCCTGATATTTGGAATGTTCCCATTTATCCTCCTCTATTTTACCAGAACATACTATGAATCATTTCACAGAACTTGCTACCATGCTGGGATAATATTTAAAAGGAAGATCAAGAGTTAAAATAGTGAAGTGAGTACTGAGATAGTAGGAGTCACCTACTTCAATATATCTTTATAATTATGTGCATATAAATGTATGTGCAATGTCTCTCTCTGTGTGTGTATGTGCAAGTATATATGTGTACCCACAGAAATCTGTGAAATGTTTTAGCAGCCAAGTATCCTATTGAATCAGAAATAACTTGCTTTGAAAGGCTGCCCCTGATTTAGAAATTCAGTCCCACACATCCCTTCTTGTAACCCAACCCCTTCTACACATCCCCGTGCCTTCCTTGCCATGCACCACCACAGCTTTTGAGGAGCCACTTCCTAGCCACCTCTGTCTCCAGACTACAACGTTGGAGATAGGTGTGGTCCCAGCATGGCTCTACTATCTCCCAACTTCCTGGGCCATTGACAGGGTGCCCCTACATTTCCTTTCACCAGTGGAGGCAAGAGTGAAAGACCATTTTGCCAGTACCTCTATTTAAATTTAATACTCTATCATATAACCGTTTTAAAAAATAATATTCTTATTCAGAAATTACAAAATTGTGCTTCCCTAAGAACACCAAACCAATTGGGAACACAGTTCTGAGCCAGAGTTTGCTTATTTCATATGGACAGTAGGGCTTCAGGGCATGGAAGGGCTCATGATTCTCATTTCACCATTTGATCCACACAGCAGTTGGGTGCACTTCTGGGAGTTACCTTGTAAAGCATTATTTATAAGTATGTTTCTATGATTAATAAGGATCATGAGGTTACAAACCTCTTTCCGGGCTTGGTCTACAGTGTTGTCAAGAAATCATTCCGGTTTTTTTAGATATAGAAATAAATTGAATGTTATAGCTTAATTCATTAAAGCACAAAATCAGAAAAAATAAAGATATCTAGATATTACACTACAAGCTTTCTTCTAATACATCATTTTTCATTGCTTTTTAAAAATACGGGGTAGTCTTATTCAGGATGGGCAAGTGGAAGTGGGTTTGAAGTAACAGAGGGAATTGCCCTCCATATACTCAGTGACAAGCTCTGTTCTTATCTGTCCCTTTTTCATTGACCCTGCCACCCAAACCCACAGCAGGCCAAGAACCAGGCTGATGGAAGAGATCGCAATTCAAACTAATTTCACTCATCTTTACAGAGTGCCTGCTTTCAGCGGATAGGAATTGCCTGGGCAGATACATTCTTACCCTTCTAACTCACCAGTATTAGCTGCTCATCTTGTACTCCCTTACATAAATCTATTTTATAGGAACTATCACATTGTGTTTTCATGACCTTTAGGCTATTGCAAACATTGAGTTCTTGTCTTACTCCACTGCCTTCTGCAGCAGGCAGAACACATTTATGCAAAATTTTTCAGTTGCTCCTTTTATGTGTCAGGCACTAGTCTAGATTAGGGGATATTATTAATGAAATGAAGGATAACAATTTAAGGAAGGATAACAATTCTTGTTCTCGGAAAACGTAACAATGCCATGAAAAGAGACAGATGGGAAACAAGGTAATAAGTAGTTGTGCTGTATGTTAAAAGGTATACTTTTTTCCACCAAAAATAAAACAGAAAAGGAGAAGTTAACAGAATAAAGAACACCTCACTTTATATTTGATAAAACATATTTGTAGAGGAAGACATTTACTGACAGTAAGACTGTGACTTAGAAATATATTAGAAGCAGCTAGAGTAGGCTGGTTGTATTTAAGCCAATGGGAGTTTTGTTGGTTAACCAGTCTTGACTTTAATAGAACTAGGAAAAAAATCTAAGGATTTGGAAGAAAACAAGTGGAAACTATGCAAAACTATTTAAAGAGATTCAACATTAAATGGAAATTCCTTTACAATGAGTTACTAACTACATTATTTGTTCTGAAAACAAACATTGGGGAACAATGTAAAATATTCTGTAACATCTTGTACTAGGGATACAATGGTGAATAAAATGTTCTTTGTACTTAAAAAGTTGACCAAAAAAAAGTGTATCAAAAAGGCACAATTGCAGGACCTGGTGGATTCCCTGGGGAGTTCTACCAAACATTCAAAGAAGAAATAACACCTATTCTCCTGAAGCTGTTTCAAAAACAGAAACAGAAGGAAAACTTCCAGACACTTTCTATGAAGCTAGCATTACTCTAATCCCCAAACCAGACAAAGGCCACATCAAAAAGGAGAACTTCAGACCAATATCTCCAATGAATATGGATGCCAAGATTCTTAACAAGATTTTTCTAATAGGATCCAACAGTACATTAAAAAGATTATCCACCACGACCAGGTGGGATTTATCCCAGGGATGCAAGGGTGGTTCAACACTCGCAAATCAATCAACGTGATAGAACAAATCAATAAGAGAAGAGAGAAGAACCACATGGTACTCTCAATTGATGCAGAAAAGGCATTTGACAAAATACAACACCCGTTCCTGATCAAAACTCTTCAAAGTTACATAAACATTTCAAACATTTCCTAGCAATTACATGACAATGTGGCTATTTTTCACAAAATACAAGATTCAGTGGCATTTTAATCTAGGAGTCATCAATCTCATTCCTTTTGTTTCCTTAAAATGGTATCTATTGAACGGCTCTAAATAAAGTATCAGAGTACCAGAATTTCTTTTCTATCTCTTCACAATTTCTTCCACTGCTTTTATGTTAAAAGGCCCTCAGTATTCAGAAACCACATTATTTATTTACCTATATTTAATGCTAGTATTATAGTTTGTTTTGGTCAGGAAAGTCTTCTCAGGATCTTATCCATAGAGAATCTGATTTGTTTACTTAGACATTATTTTAAAAATTCCCCAACTGGGATAAATGTCACAGCAGTATTTTAGTCATGGTGATGTAATTAGTTTCCAAGAACTATCTGATAACATAAATGTATTTGGAGGCTATAATGTAGTTGCTGTATTCTGAATAAAATTATATTTTGAGAGAGAGAAAAAAAACTCTTCAAAGTATAGGGATAGAGGGAATATTTCTCAACCTCATAAAATCTATCCATGAAAACCCCACAGCAAATATCATTCTCAATGGGGAAAAACTGACAGCCTTCACACTGAGATCAGGAACAAGACAAGGATGCCCACTCTCACCACTACTGTTCAATATAGTGTTAGAAGTACTAGAAACAGCAATCAGGCAACAGAAAGAAATAAAGGGTATCCAGCTTGGCAAAGAAGGAGTCAAGCTCTCTCTCTTTGCAGATGACATGATACTCTATATGGAAAACCCAAAAGACTCTACTCCCAAACTACTAGAACTCATACAACAATTCAGTAATGTGGCAAGATACAAAATCAATGCACAGAAATCAGTTGTATTCTTATACACTAACAATGAAAAATAGCAAGGGAAATCAGAGAATCAATTCCTTTTACTATAGCACCAAAACCCATAAGATACTTAGGAATAAACCTAACCAAAGAAGTTAAGGATCTGTACTCGAGGAACTATAGAACACTCCTGAAAGAAATTGAAGAAGACACAAAAAGATGGAAAGACCATTCCATGCTCATGGATCAGAAGAATAAACATTGTTAAAATGTCTATACTTCCCAGAGCAATCTATACTTTCAATGCCATCCCGATCAAAATTCCACCAATATTCTTCAAAGCGTTGGAACAAATGATCCTAAAATTTATATGGAATCAAAAAAGACCCCAAATTGCTAAGGAATTGTTGAAGAAGAAAAACAAAGCTGGGGGCATCATGTTACCTGACTTCAGGCTTCATTACAAAGCTGTGATCACCAAGACAGCATGGTACTGGCACAAAAACAGACAAATATACCAATGGAACAGAGTAGACAGTCCAGATATGGACTCACAAATCTATGGTCAAATCATCTTCGACAAAGCAGGAAAAAATATCCAATGGAAAAAAGACAGTCTCTTCAATAAATGGTGTGGGGAAAATTGGACAGCTACATATAGAAGAATGAAACTAGACCATTCTCTTATACCACACACAAAGATAAACTCAAAATGGATGAAAGACCTCAACGTGAGGCAGGAATCTATCAAAATACTAGAGGAGAACATAGGCAGTAACCTGTTTGACATCGGCCACAGCAACTTCTTTCAAGACACGTCTCCAAAGGCAAAGGAAACAAAAGCAAAAATAAACGTTTGGTACTTCATCAAAATAAAAAGCTTCTGCACAGCAAAGGAAACAGTCAACAAAACAAAGAGGCAACCCACAGAATGGGAGAGGATATTTGCAAGTGACACTACAGACAAAGGCCTGATATCCAAGTTCTATAAAGAACTACTCAAACTCAACAACCAAAATAAAGATCACCACATCAAAAAATGGGCATGAGACTTGAAGAGTCACTTCTCCATAGAAGACATACAAATGGCTAACAGACACATGAAAAATGTTCATCATCACTAGTTATCAGGGAAATTCAAATCAAACCACACTGAGATACCACCTTACACCAGTCAGAATGGCCTAAATTAACAAGAGAGGAAACAACAAGTGTTGGAGAGTCTGCGGAGAAAGGGAACCCTCTTACACTGTTGGTGGGGGGCATAAACAATGAATCTTGGAACACTGAAAGTAAAGAAATAAATAACTCAAAAAAAGAAATGTAAAAAAAATTTACTTGGGATTACAAAAAAAAAGGCAGAATTTTATGTGATTAAATTTTTTTAGTTTTTAATTTTTAGGTTTTTTTTTTAATTTTTGCCACTCAAACTGTAAACTTAAAGGCAAAGGGATCTGCTTTCTTTTGAATGGGTGGACAGATGGATGAATGAATAATAAAATAGCTATGACTCAACATGGTAAGTGCTCTAACATAGACAAGAAAAGAAATGCTTTGAGTATACAATGTAAAAAAGAATTAGTGGGAGGTCACAGGGACAGTTCATGGAGGAAAGGACATTAATCATTTGCTTTAAAGGATAAGTATGAATCTCATGTGGGAGAAGATGAATGAAAGAATTTTGCCAAGAATAGACTATAACAAGGTTGAAATGGAAAGAGCATTTTATAAAAACAAGAATAAGAGCTAGCTTTAGGCATGGATTTTTCCTATAGATAATAGTATGGCAGTTAGATTAAAAGAATAAAATGTGAAGATGAAGGTAGTTAGAAAAAATTCTTTCAAAAAGAAGGAGGAGGAGAAGGAGGGGAAGGAGGAGAACGGGGTGCCTGGGTAGCTCAGTTGGTTAAGTGTCCAACTCCTGATTTTGACTCAGGTCTCAGATCCCTGAGATGGAACCTGGCTTTGGACTCCATGCTCAACAGGGAGCCTGCTTGAGATTCTCTTTCTGCTCCCCCTCCCTCTTCTTTCTCTCTCCCTAAGATAAATAAATAAATCTTAAAGAAAAAAAAATCCTTTCTCCTTCAAAAAAAAAAAAAAGAAAGAAAGAAAGAAAGAAAATAAGGAAGGAGAAAGATCATGAAAGGAAAATAAGATCAGTTGCAAAGGGAGCCAGAGAGGTTCAAAGGCAAACATGAACTCAGAAGATAGGTCTGAATAAAGCAAGAGGTTAAATGTAGCTATACTTTGGGATGGGGATGGGGAGGCAGTTAGGTGAATTCAGAGGCCAGGACTGTATGTGCTATACAGAAGTTTCCTTAATCAAGAAGGCAGCAAGACCTTGACATTTGAACACCTCTCCACAGTCACATGTTAGCCATGGACAGAACCCCCAGAAACTAGTGCTGCTGTTAACCCACTGCACTTTCTACCACATGAGCCAGTCAAATCCTAAGTGAGGGTTTGCATTAGTGTTATAAGAAGTCACCCATTGTGAAGAATGAAAACTTGAGAACACCATGTTTTGTTTGTGGGAGCTGATATGCCAACACTGTGGGCCTTACTTATTTCAGTTCACATTTTATGCAGAAAAAATATTGTAAGATGTCAGAAACATTATTTTTGCAAACCTATCATGCAATTGAAATGGGACTTCCAAAGGCTATAGTTTACCTAAAATGTAACAGCAAGAGAGGAAATATTCTGCCCAAAGGTTAAAGTCAATGTCCTCCTTTAAGAGGGATTGAGTCGAGACAAGCAATAGTATTGAACCATTCTGTGTTGCGCTAAAGGTGCTCAAGAACACATTAGGGCTAGAAGATGCCAACCAAAGGGAACAAGTAAACTGGAGGGGCCTGAGCAAATTAGAAGGAACCTCAGCATATTAGTTATTGAAATTTAATCATTAAACTTTGAGAAGACACTCTGGATGACTATGGAGTCATCTGTGAAGGCATATAAAATGCTGTTTAAAAATGCATCCTTACATATTTTCTCTATCTAATGATCTATAAAAATATTTAAGGCAGATTTGGTTGATTTCAAACATTTCCAAGAGGTCAAAACAGACTCACAGGAGACCAATGAACAAATAACAAAGGAAAAATTCATTCCTCAATCAAGAGTGGCAAATACTGCCGTGTAAAAAGATTTGTGTTACAAAAAAAGAAGAGCTAAATGGATGAAAAAAATTACCTCTGTGGGTGAGCTCTGCAAATCTGAAAGCCACAGTGAGGTAAATCTTCACATGTGGCTCGTGGTGGTTTTAGAAATTTTTTTTCACACTTTTAGAAAATGTCTGATTTCTAGAGACATTCATGCCTTAGACTCTTTTAAGCCATTGGTTCACATAAGCCACCAACATCTTTGAGATAATATTCATATGTAAAAATAAAAAGTAAAGAAAATAAAGCACATTTTCTTGTTCTTATTTTTTTTCTAAGAAATTTCACTCTGGATATATACTTAGAAACTCCATGAAATACAGACATTGTAGTTTAACGTAGGGCATAAACAATTAAGTTGGAAAATAGCCCATCCCATGTAATCATAACTCTATATATAATATACACTATATATATATATACACCTATATATGGTCTGTGCAAACTGGAAAATACACAGCCATTTAATCTTTAAGTTCAATGTGCTCTGAAGGGACAGGACTCCATTGCTGGCCCATTTCTAAATGCCTGTCATCAGTCTCAGGTGGGTGTTAAGTGACACACACCTCCCATGCTGTGAAATCAGTCTTTGAAGTAAGTACAAGGCTCATGGTAGATCATTACCTGGGAGGTAGCATTTTGAAAGGAAAAACAAACAGAGGAGACAAACATTTATATCATCTCCTGATACTTTAATATAGATATGAAATCACATGATCAATTCATGGAAACAAATCTAGAAAGAAAGGACAAAGTATAATTGGTGAATAAAGAAAAGGTGCTGGTATTAGTTAGTAGATATATGTCAACTTGATTTATTAATTTATTGGTAAAGTTAAAATAAATATTTCCCCCAAAAGCAAATAATGAATCGGAATACTGGTATGTTAATGTGGTTCATCAGTTGTAACAAATGCACTGTTTTGGTCGGGGAAAGTGTAGATACTGGAGGACACTGTGCTTGCCAGAGCATGGGGTCTATGGGGAGTCCCTGTACCTTCCACTTTCTGCTCAGTTATTCTTGTGAACCTAGAATCACTCAAAAACTTTTTAAAAAGTGTGTGGGGGAAGGTCTACATGGAATGTGAGGGATTGCAGTAATGGAAAATAATATAGAGGTCCCATCGAGTACTGGGAGTGTGAGATGTGCCCTAGACCACACACAGGACCTAAGTTCTACTTCTAAGTTCTTCAGTCACTTATTACTCAGACATTTAGTATACATCACTTAACTTACCCAAACTCAGCTCATGAGCTAGATGTGGCTAATGTCGTTTGTCCTGCCTACCCCCAGGTGGCTTGTATGGGTCCAATTAGATACTGCATGTTCTTTCAACCACTCACTTGACAGGCCCCTTCTGAAGGCCCACTCAATAAATGTCAGGTTCAGTGCTAAATGCTATTAAAGGCTACATAAGTACATAAATATATGACGGAATTATTGTTAATGGGATTATGTAGCAGTAACAAATTCTTTTATAAATTTCATTCTTATTAGAAGTTTCCCTAATCTATTTTAAGTACAGTAGAGTAAACACAATTATCTCTCTAGAGTGCTTAACTCATCTTATGCCTCAACATCACAGGTCCAACAATAGCCTACCCATTACCAAGAGGTGAGGATGAAGAAGGTGGGGAGTGGGCAAATAAACAATGATGCCTCAGGCACCCCCCAGATGGACATTCTCTTCTACATCTAGTACTTATCATTCATTGCTTTGGTTATCAGTCTCACTTGTCCCCAAAGTGGCCTATCATAAAATGAGTTTGCTTTAAGGTGTCAGGCTTTTAGATTCTTTTTTTTTTTTAATTAATTGACCCTATATAATATATATATATATATATATATATATATATATATATATATATATATATATATATACATACACTTTTCTGATGGAGGAATAGTATTCCATTGTATATATGTACCACATCTTCTGACATAGACACAAACTGAGGGACTTGGAGGGAGGGGGGGTGGAGGGATGGGAGAGCCTGGCGGTGGGTACTGGGGGCACCTATTGCGTGGAGCACTGGGTGTGGGGAATGGGGAATGAATCTTGGAACACTGGAAAAAAAATTTCAGTAACAAAAAAAGAAAGAATGAATATCCAATTTTTGTAGCAACATGGACTGGACTGGAAGAGATTATGCTGAGTGAAATAAGCCAAGAAGAGAAAGTCAAGTATCGCATGGTTTCACTTAGTTGCGGTGCATGAGGGGTAAACTGGAGGACAGTGGGAGAAGGAAAGTAAATGGGAACTAGGGTAATCTAGGGAGGGAAACGAAACAACAGAGACTTTGGACACAGGCTTTTAGATTCTAATGTATAATCTTGGCAACAATATTTAGAAAGACATATTGCTAATATAAATGCAGAAGATATATTATAAAAATCTAAAACATGAACTGAGCCCTGCATTTGGAAATCATAGCAATGAAAGGAAAAAAGAAACTTTCTTCCTTCTTTTATCTGACCTTGTGATTATAGCTACTTATTTCCTTTAACCTGGATAATGATGGATTTATGGAACTCTTAACTTTAGAAATCTACCTATGTCTATTTTACTTGCTTTAGTTGTCATCTCCAGAAATCTCTGTGCAACAAGTAGTTTCAATAAGATTGTACTTATTAAAAGAAACTTTATTCTCCCACCCCAAAATAGGGAAGAAAACTATTAGGTAAAATGTTTAATTGATATAAAAACTCCTGTGAATCAAATTAGAAGAAAAAAGAGAAAGCCATCTAAATCGTCAGTCACAATTTTTTTCACATGCTAATTAAATGTTATAAGTAAACCTATACCTTATCAATTTTATAAAATACTTAACATTTTAAAGCTTATAATAAAATGCCAAATGATATGGTTTTAAAATGAAGAAATAAATTATACAAAATAAAATAAAGTAAAAAGGGACAACTAAATTGTAATTTTCATTACAGAACTTGCCAAAAAATTGGTAAGCAGCAATAAGACCATGAAAGGACAGTGAGATTTGACTCTAATACACCTAAGAGTCTTGAATTCATTTGTGTCTTTAAGTTGTCACATAGGAAAGTCATTTCAGAGGCTAGAATACATTTTCCTAATTAGAGGAAAGGGCTGGACTGGTGTAAAACACTTTGCCAATGCATGAGACAATTACCAATATTAGTAGATGCAATAGCATTCAGATCAGATTAAAGATAATAATTATAAAAGAAAAGCAGAGGTAATACAATGGTCATGATTTAGAAAGACATGAGAGTGCCTTCTCGACACCACCTGTAACCTGAATTGTGTTGAAGGAAAGACTGGAAATGCTAATAAGGAATGTGATTAAAGGTGGGCCTGTGGTTATAAATTGCTTTTTTAATGGTGATGATAGTAGCTGACATAGAGTATAATAATAAGATGAGAATGTCACTATCAATTTTATTAGTGTCATGAACGATAAACAGTATATTTAAATCAGCTTCATTTGTATTAGTATTTTTGTAAGTAGTAGCTCTAGAAGCAATAACATGTCCAATACATTCTAAAAAGAAAACTAAATAAAGTTGCCAATGTTCCCTAGAAAATGGCCATAACTTTTACACTAGGGAAAATGTGCCACATATCCTAAGATACTCAGAATTCAGGTGCACAAAAAATCAGGATTTTGGAGCACAACAAATCTTCATAATAAATTGGAGGAGCATTTGTAGCAAATGGATAGTCATACAAAAATGTCAAAGACACTAAAAATACAACCTTCTGTATAAATCAGAAAATTTTCCCAATATTTACGTAGAATGATTGTTCAGATCTACACCCGAGTCAGCTTAAATCATGTAAGAAACAATTTGGAGTCTATCTGGCCTAAGCATGAATATTCTGTCAAAATATCAAAAATAAGTAATTATAAAATTAAAGAATCAGTAATTTTTATAAACTGGTTCTTATTAAAGAAAAATAGGTGGATTGGTTTTGCTTATGAATTTTCCCAGCAATTATCACCAGCTTCCTGAGTTGGTCTGATGACAAATTAGGTAAAATTGAATATCTGACAAGAAATAATTTTTAAAGAATTAGGAAAATAGGGAATTTTTTACTTTTAATCAAAATATCTTTTTTGTTTAAATTCCAGAAACCTAAGCTGTTGAAAAACAGGCCATAATGGTTAAAATATAGATTTTCAAAAACCCAGCTGCTGACAATATGAATAAACCATTTCTTTTTGATTTATATTCTAGATGATAAGTATTGTGTATGAGAGAAAGCACAGCCTGGTGGTTGAAAACCTGGTATGAGTCAGAATTCTGGACTACTTACTACCTGTGTAATGTTGGGCTAGTTATTTTCACTTTCTTCATCTGATAATTAGAAAAACCATTGTTTCTACCTTATAAGGTTATTGTGAGGATTACATGAGACAGGAATGTGACAAAGAATGCTCAAGACTGTCTGGTACACAACAAGACCTCAATATATATCAGTTTCATTGTGATTACTAAAGCTTACAGTGCGCTTAAATAGTAATCTCTATTTCTCCAGGAAGTTTATATTAAACATTTTCCCTTACAAAGTTGCTTCTCTCTGCTAATTCCTTCCCTTTCCTCTATGAATCTCCTTAAGCCAAAACACACACTCATTCATTCCTTCAAAATTCTCTTTTCTTTTCAAGTTATTTTTCAAGACATATCACCAAAAGGCCCTCTTCCCTCCCAAGAATGGTTTGATTCCCTAAAAATACTGACTGGAGATATAGTCATTTCAGCAATGGGGGAAGAGACAATGAGTTCCTGGATGCCCTGTTTCTGCTTGGACCACTAGGAAACCATTGCTTAATAAGGAAACATCTCCTGCACTTTAAGCCCTTGATCATCTTAAACTTTTCTTGATCATTTTTAGGGAACATAAAGTCTCCAAACAGAGAAGAATTTTAAATGAGAACAGATTTAAAAACAAGAGATTAAGCAAATCAGATACTTCATTCATTTAATCCTATCCTGATGTGTGGGTGTTTTCTCCTTTCTGTTCAAATAATTTAAAATGTAAACTTCTCAATCACGAAATTGAAAATGTAAGCAGGACCAGGGATTCCCTACTAATAAATTTCTACAGAGAAGAGCATCAGCATGAAAGCTTGTACTCTATTCTGATAGATACGTGTTCCACTAAATAAGTGAACCAAAACTGTGACAGAATAATCCTCTGAAACATGAAAGTAACTAAGAGAGCCTTTTCTTTAGGAAATCACAGAACACTGTTGTCTGGAAAAATAACCATGTAAACTGTTCATGGATACAGTGTAAATTTCAAGGTGTATCAAATGCTATTATATAACTTCCTGCTTTCAAACATTTTCCTGAGGAACACACATAGGCCGTTGTTGTTTTCATAAAGGTGGATTAGATGGTAGGTTTGAGACTTTCTGGGTTTGCAATAGCAAACAAGGGACAAAGGACAAAGGACTCATCTTGCTCTTGACACAATTTCTTTAAAAGATATCACTGGTACAAAATATGTAGGTCAGCATGTGTTTCTTTTTTAAATGTACTTTTAAAAAAAAATAAATTGCGCCTTAACAGAAACTTGAAACGAAACAAACTCCACAATTAATTGGAATTTATTCTGCAAAACCTATTATGATGGAATTTCCGTAACATTGTCTTAGGTGCATTCATAGTCTCTAAGGTGAAAATGCATGGACTCACCCACAAACCTACTATCTTCCAATGTCTACATTTAAAAATTTATATGATAGAATTATCTTATTATTTAGAACAAAAACTGGAGAACTCGGGACTTGGGTCATTTGTTAATCAGGCTCACAGGAGACAGTTCAGTTCTTCACTTATCAACAGTGCACAAGCCAACCACAGACGAGGTGTGGACACAGAAGCAGCAAACACCCCATGGAAGGAAGTGGGAAATTATATTACAGCAAAATGTATGCTTTGTTATCAAAATGGGAGCCCTAATTGTTTTGAATCAATTATGGGTGGTTTCTCTTTTCTCCTCACCTTTGTGACATAGACAAATAAGCCTGTTGGCTTATTCCTCCTACTACCACAGAGATTCTCAGGTTCAAAATGTACAAAAACATTCTAATAATTAAAGCCAATAGATATTAGGAAAAGTAACATGGGACAAATCTTACCTGAGCTCCTGAATTAGAGAATCTATTGGCACTGTTGACAAAAATAAAGAAGAAAAATCAGTTTATAATCTTGAAAACTGTATGACTGAAACTTTTTACCCACACTAGAAATGATTAATAAATGGTTAATACAGACCCCACTTAACTTCCCACTGGGTGAATGGATCATTTCTGGTTCTGGTTCTTTGGAGTGGATACCAGTGGATAGATGGATATGGTTCAGAACAGATGATTCTGGGTGCCTTAGGTGACCCTGGGACCTTTGGCTTTTCCAAATACCTGTCTTTAAAGATTCATTGAAAACTTACAAGAACATGAAGGACTTAAATTATTTTCAAATCAATTTTGTTGTTCATACGAAATTTTTCAAAAGAATCCTAAGCTGACACTTTTATTGACATTACACAAGTATTTACGCAAAACTGGGAAAGTTTTACTAAGTGGATGTGTCACAAGATTATGTTCGATAAATTTTATATGTATAGAAAGAGGAAGATATGCTTCAGCCATGTTAATATCAACACGGTTTTAAAAATAAGAATCTTGTAGAAAAAAAGAGCTTTGATTTTTTTCTGACAAGTGACGGGAATTAAAGAAGTTCATGTTTATAAATACCTGCCTACACAAGGATAAGCAACATATTGAGAAAGACAACAGGTGGTTTTAAAGATTACTCATGGCACATGAGAAACAGTTGTTTCATTTCTAGAAGAACATTTTGGCTCTATTTAAGGGTGTATATTATGTGCCAAAAGAATTCAAAGTACAAAAAGAATTGCAAATTAAAAGACACAATTTTAAAATTATGCTAGAATAGTGTGCTTTTAGAAGTCGAAACAAGGGATTCATATTCAAACACAGTCTCTAGAATGCTGGTATTCACGGCAGATGTGAGCTTACCCTAAATAACAATACAAATAATTTTTTCTCCAACTTGTATTCTATTGAGAAGTTTGCAGCATAAAAAAATTAATGTTTAGAACTACTGCATTCCAAATATTAGGATATATGATGTAATTACTTTAAATGTATCTCGAAGTAAAACTAGGCACTACCATGGTATAAAACTACTGTTTGGGTAGAGAAACTTCCCGCATCATGTAGAGCATTATTCTGAATTTTGGTTATCATAACTAATGATAATCATGGTTATATTTTAACTGAAAAAAATCATCCTGGGATTTATTAAAAATTCTGGGATTCTGGACTTTACTCAAACAGGCATTATTTACCTTGTCCACAAATATAAACATAACTAAGGAGAGCATTTCAACTATTAGCCACTTTCAATGGTAAATCTCAAAACCCTTCCTTAGCAAGGCTGAATGGGAGAAGTGTCGGGTGGGCAATGACTATTCAGAGTGTTTTCAGAGGTGATGATGAAACTACAGTTTTCCATTTAGAATTAAGGGTCACAAAAATATAGCTAATTATAATAAAAGTTATTTTCCTTAAGGGGTATTATTGCCAGTCAATCCTGTTTTCCAGATGTTTAGATCATCAAGGGCCTGTTTATATTTCAATATTACATTACCATCTGTTGGTTACAAAAAGAGAAGGATAACCGGCAAGTTAAACCTTTCAAACGTTACTTTGTGGAGCTGCTGGAAACTCCCAGCAGGGACAGGCAAAAAACAAACATCATCATTTTACTTGAACTAAGTTTAGATTGGGAGCCACTAAACCAGATAACATAAAAATCAAAATCTGCTTTGGCAGTAAACTAACAATTCCTTCTTTTCCCTTGGCCATTAAAGGTCACTTCAATAATTTGGAGGTCTCCGTGAAGCATTCTTCCCTTGCTGACCCTTATGCTGTTTTGCATGATGTTTTAAATCTGCTCATGATTGCATTTTGCAAAAATTAGCATCATACATCATTGGGACTTTTCTGAGTCCTTTAGCTCCTGGTTCATAATATTTTGCCCTCAATGCTATGATCCAATGTCCTAGCTTGATTTAACAAAAGAAGCCCTGAGGAAGTTGTAATCATTCTGACTACACATTAGGGACTGAGCACTGGCACTCCCATATTTCATGGTGTGGTGGGCACGGTGTCATGGAACCTGCTTGCTAACTCACCCTTGGTTCCTTTAGAGCGGGTACGCAGAGTTTTATCTTCAGCTTCTGCATCCATCTGTAACATGAACACAAAGTCCTGAGGTCATTCTTTTGACATTGGCCAAAACACAAAAACATGTCCTTGCAAGTTCTGAAGGTCATAACAAAAAACAGAGTGGCCTTCCATGCTCTTGAATAACACCCCGCCTCAGCAAGTATATAGCTGCGACTGCCCTTGCAGTCCATGAGTTTTGGAAATACTTTTATAGATGCTCAAACCAGAGGGAACAGTGACAAGAGGGCAGATGTCCTTGTCCATAAGTGTTTGCTAGAAATTCAAACACTTCTGGCATTACAAAGATTGAAAAAACAAAAAAAAAAGATTATCTGATTAACAGTGGTTGTAAAGGAGACAAAACTTCAAATGCCAAACCAAAAGGTTTCAGATTAATTTACTAAAACCTGATTCCTTTGCATTTCTAGACCTTGGCAGATATATACCTCTTTCTAATTCAGGAAAAGTAGCACCCTGTGTAAATAAGCAACATGAAGAACAATCCCTGAAATGCTCCCATTTCAAAATACTCCTGGAAATGTTGATCATCAAATGACATATATTGACTCCCAGAACTCCAGAATAAATATTGGTTATAATTGTGCAAATTTGTGAGGAAAGTGAAATTTGAGGGCTGCATGTGTGAGCATCAAACTCCCTAAAACATCATTATTAAATATTTTAAATGTAATTGAATAAACTATCAAAAGAATAGAAAGACTTTAAAAGCCTGCTATTTTTGTCCCCTGGGAGATAGACATGACTACTCCCATTGGTTCCACCAGAATCTTCCAACAATCTTTAGTTTAGTTCACCTTTGCACATTATCAGAAGGAATCCTTAAATAGAAGTTATTTTGCTTGAAAATGAGAAGCAGGCAGAAGGCGCTGTCCGTGGTGCCCATCCTTAAATCCTGACACTAGCGTGGATGTGGTATGACTACAATGGTAATGGGAGGCGCATCTCTGCTCTCTCAGGCTGAGTTGTGATTGAAGGCACTGACCTGCCATAGACTTATAATAGGGGAGCAGGTGTGGCAATGATGGACTTTAATTTCCTTTAATAAACCTTTTATGTGCCACACTTTTACTGCCATTCGACGCTCTCCAAGGTCCTGCACATAATAGGTTCATTACTTTTGATTACTATAGTCTATTGAGACAAACAACTCCAGAACACACTATATATTATGTTCAGTTAAACCAATATAGACTATTTATCCATTGTGCATTTTTTCACCTGCAACACTACAGACAAAATTAACGACAGCTCTCATAAGCTAAAACTATTAAAACCACCAGTACTCTTTTGTCATCATTTCATAATAAACAGCACACCAATCACTGAACTGTTTTTTAAATTAGCAAACAAAAAGTGTTCACTGCTTTTGCTAAGCAGCAGTTGCTTTAGTCTAAATAAAATCGTTATGAATATTTTAAAACTACATAATAAGAGAAAACAATAATAAAATAGAGGTGTTTTATTTTTCCTGTAGATTTTCCTTCTTTTAAAACCACATGAATTTATGACAGATGTGACACTGCCCAGGATTAAAATGGCTTGGTTTACTCAGGATGGTGAGGACTGCATTGTGAAATCCTCCTCCTCCATGACTATCTCTGTTGCATATAAAGTGGCTCAACTCAAGCAAACTCCCCTCCATGTGCTAAATTAGTAACTCGGTTAAGAGAGATCGGTAGCAAGAGGGTTAAAATGATGAAAACCACCAACTATTTCTGAGGAGGCTACTCCCCTGGGTGAGTAGCAACTTAACATGACTCAACGTTTTCTTGCTACACATGTGCTTTCCCCTCAACCACTCTGAAAAATCTCTCCCAAAAGTCAAGTGAAGATTGAACTCCATGAATTTCTTTTCCAAAATTGAAATACAAGTTGCAAACAGTGCCAGCAGGTAGATATAAACGTTTCAGAAACCTATTTAAATGTAACCTTCATTATAACAGCTTTAAGATTAATTCCATTTTGCAATTCAGCTATTCCCTTGGACCTGACTGGTCTGCAACCATCCCATGCAGCCGCCTTCCCATTAAAGTAATTGGAAGGAATGCATAAATATTCAGGGACCTATGCTTGTTTATGGAATGCTAGTCTCATAATTGTATTTTGTGGCGCTATTGTCCTCTTGATGGTTTAAGCATATATATCCTATGTAAATATTTTTAAAACAGGTAACTCATTCATAAATCTAAGTTTTCAAATTTAATTTGTGTGCCAAATTGTATGAGTGAAATGGATTGAGACTATAATATATGATCCATCAATTTCAAATTCTTTCTCTGTTTCACAATCAAAGGACAATAGAAGTTACTAATTTCAGTGTCAACTCGTCTCTGATAGCTCACTGAGGAATAAGATCAGAAACCTAAAGCAATGTGCTTTCTTTTTAGGGGTAGAAGTTTTTAACATTCATGGGATGGCTCACTCTCCTGACAGATCTCAATCTGAAGAAAAGTCTTTGTTTTCTAAAACCTTGTATATGGGAGGAGAAATTTCTAAGTATTCTTTTATATTGACTGTTATTATGGATTTTAATAAGCTCCCAATAAGTAGACTTAATTTTTATAAAATCAAACTTCATACTTAGTGAGTACATCATTCTGGGAATGGTGCATTAAAGAGATTTCTGCTCCAGTGCATGTGTTGACACCTGAAGGAAGTATGCCAGGGTGGAGGAGGGGTGAAATTCCCATTTCAACTTCTTCCAGACATATAGAGAAGGACCATGGCTATGGCATTATTCAAGAGACTGACCAAACTAACACATGCTACAATCTGGAAAACTACACTTCTCACTGGGAACATTTTTTTTCTGTTGAAAGAGGAGACTTGATCATTTTTACTGCTGAAGTCCCAAATGCTATTGGAAAGTCTCCAATGAATTTGGCAAAACCTAATGAATCATTTCCTTTCTCAAAGCAGAGATCTGATTTTCTAAAAAAGCTGTGTGGGGATGGGCAATGAATCTTGGAACACTGAAAAAAAATTAAAATTAAAAAAAAAGCTGTCGTGCTTGAGGTTTCTTAGAACCTTTGTCTACCTCCTTTTATTGTTTATGAATGAGAACAAGTTAAAATATTTTCTGAGATCCTTATAATGGGTTCCTTCTGGCTCTGATAATATATTTCTCAATAGAGATAAAATATTAAAGGTAGATTTTGCCATTTGTTTTTCCTGAACTGAAACTACTTTTAAAAAATTCATCTGGGGCTCCTGGGTGGCTCAGTTGGTTAAGCGACTGCCTTTGGCTCAGGTCATGATCACGGAGACCTGGGATCGAGTTCCACAACGGGCTCCCTGCTCGGCGGGAAGCCTGCTTCTCCCTCTCTCACTCCCCCTGCTTGTGTTCCCTCTCTGGCTGTGTTTCTCTCTGTCAAATAAATAAAAAATCTTAAAAAAAAAGAAAAGAAATTCATCCATTCTACAAGTATGAAAATTTTATGTATAAATATGTGAAAAGGAGAAAAAAGTTGTTCTTATCTGGTATTCATAACAAAGCCATGAAAAATAAATTTATAAGACTTCATTTCCCAGTTCCCTGGGAAAAGGAATTAATACAAGGAGAAATGGCAAGAGGAAAAGAAATTTATGAGATTAAGAAGGCGAAGAAGTGAAACTTTCAGGAAGGATATGCAAGATCCAACAAGAAATAAGCAGATAGACAATGAAGAAGAAAAATGACCATAGAAATAAAATTAACTACTTAGCTGAATTTGGAAACCTGTTCCTTAACATCCTTTATATACTCATAACCCTGCATACAGGTACGCACTGGGAATTCCTAATTACTTTTACTTGACCATCTTTTCTTACTGGAGCTCACATAAGGGGCAATCAGCAGATCCCCTGTCCACAACACCCAGTGCACAGATCTGGAGCCTTCTTCTGGGCTGAAGGGAGAGTCCTGAAATTGCTGGTCTGTGGGAAGGAGAACCTCAAGGAGCAGGGCACAAAATTTATGAACTCAACTTTGTTTTCAGTCACACAAGCAAATTACTTATGTGAGGAGATTTAGTTCCCTTTGATTTTAGTTTTCACTCAAAATCCTATTTGAACCTAAAGATTAAAAAAAAAAACTCCAAGTAAATATTTAATAATTTCTTAAAAACTGGATAAAAAATATCTCTTGGTGACGTTGTAGTTTTATTTTTCCTTTCAACAGAACTGTAGACACTGATGTCCTAAATAGATAGATAGGTATATAGACATAAATATTTATGAGTAATCTTGAATTTATTACATTAATATAAAAAGCCATAGTTATCATAACGTTTCAAGCACACCTCAAAATCCTGATACAATTAATCTTAATACTGTCTACTTACACATAATCTCATGATGGTAGCTACCTTTAATTTGAGAAGTCCTTCACATATACTCAACTTACAATAATTTCCACTTATAACAAGATTTCATTTGTGTTTCCCTCCTCAGAGCTTTGGACTGGCAACGCATTTTTGTAGGTTATGCCACATGACTCTTCTTAGATGTCATTTCAGTCCCAGGGAACACGTGGCAATGGAGAGAGGAAGCTCTATGGCTGCTGAGAAGAGGTCCTGGGGTCCTCTCCATGAGAAGCCTTTTATTCTCAGTGGATGCTTCCTTTACAAAAATCAATTTAAAAAAAATAACAAAGAGAAACTCAGGAAGTTGGAAAAGGCTAAACCCAGAAAATAAAACAACTGGAGGATGCCAGTATCTTAGAATGAAATTTGGCCAGACTGAAGAACAAAGAACCTTACACTGAGTGCCCTTTCTTTTGCTGATTCTGGCACCATTTTCTTTTAAATACAGGTTTGGATCAGCCCAAAACGGCAGCAAAATCTGTCTCCCTGTTATACAAGGAAGGGATGGGGAACATGAGTTATGATACTAAAAGAACAGTTTTCTTGTTGAGGAAATATTGAGATGGAATATTCACGTATTTGTTTTCTCTCTTCCAACGCTCTTTTTACTTTTCTGGTTTTCTTTTCATCCGTTTCTTAATTACTCAGAAAGAGGACATTGAAAAATGATTCAAAAAATGTAAACTAATCAAAACTGGTTTTTTGCATATTAATTTTCTCAACCTTCTCTAAATCCTTTATTCTAGATGAAATTAAAATTTTCTGAATTTGTTAACCATTTCCCTGATTCCAATTCCCTGTTTCTACCCATATGTCTCTTATTATACCATCTTTAATTCTGTATAGAAAGCTAAGGGATTGAATGATGCATCCCCTTTAGATTTAGGATACCTCTCTTGTCTGCCCTAATTTTCCCCACCCTGACAAAATCCACACCTAAGGAAGAAATAGGCTCAGTCTGCCATCAGATCAAGTACAGTTCTCTGGAAAACTCTTCTTTCTGAGGGCCAATTGCATGCCTATTCCCCTTAGATGAAGTGGTTCTCACAGGGATTTCCAGAGTCACTTGGAAATGTATTCCAGTAAAAGAAATCTTAGACCTGAGACAAGCTTGGGTAGCTTTATAAGGAAGTTTGTCTATTTTGAGTCTCATTTCTCATTTCTGAGTTGTCACTGCTATTGTCGACTTCATCTGTAACTTCACACAACTGGCAAAGCTGAATATAAACCAAAGCCATATGTTTGTGTCCTTTTGCCAAACGACTCCAGCAAATAGTTCTATTATTCCCTTAGGTAGCCAACGTGTGCCAAGGATTTCTATTAGTCGCTGTACCATGGCCTCTGAGTCACAGTTTTGTGACATAAGGGGGCAATCGCAAGCTTTATGTTTTAGGAGACTTTTTGTGTATTTTTTTTTAATATGGACTGTTTAAAGACAACTTAGAGTAAGTAATACCCTAAAAGGGCATTAAATATTTTTTCTTGCCACTATATTAAGATGTATGTATACAGATATGGTATTGTTAGAAGACAAGCTACTTCACATTCGGATAAATAATTTTTAATAGATTTTTCCCAACGACAACTTAGTTCCTTACTCTCCAGTATCTGTAGGAATTAACTTCAGAAGTCATCGATAGTGCTTTCAAAAACATGCTTTTATACTATCTCACTTGTTTATTCTTATTCCTTCAGTAAACTAATTTTTAATACAAATGAATTTAAATGGATTTTAAGATGATTTTAATGCTTAACTTTAAGGGTAAACATGTATGAACAAATAACATAAACCAATCAATATGCAGAAGGACTCCACCTGTTTAATATTTTAAAATATTAAAGCGATCATACTTTGACAAAAATCCTAATTCCAAATTCAGCAATAACAAATTTCTTTCAAAGCAAATCCACAAAATGCTGTTATAAAGGAGTGCTTTGTTTGGATACATTTTATTTCAATACATTCTACTTTTTAATACAAATGTTGCCTTACCTCTCTTTTTCTTCAAGTAACTTATCTGCCAACTTAGTTTGTCCTGCTCTGTCAGTGACTAAATGTCTTTGTTCCCTTCAGTGAGAAGTCCTTAAAATCATTCTAGTAAGATCAAAAATAAAAGAAGGAAGAAGTGTCAAATTAAACAGAAGATCAGTAGTAAACTCTGAAGTGAACATTGACAATTTTACCTGTAATCTGGTTGGGCTCTACCATAGAACGAAAAATTGTATCAATATCAATCAGGAAAAGATTTTTACATTTTTAAAGGTAGCCAAATTCATTCTGGTCTTAATTACTGAACTATATAGATTATGTCTTCAATTTGGTAAAGAAATTGTGCATTATATTAATATTTTTATCATTATCATTAGTATTTTTACTTTTAACCACCAAAAGAAGAAATTCAGACAAGATTTGGAAAGTGCTCTACTTAAGAAATCACAAGAGACAGACTCAAAATTCATTCTTGTTTAGAGCTCCCTTTAATGAGACTCTCATATAATGCTACTAATGCTTTTTGCCAGTATTTTAACCTGTTTTCCATAGAAACGATTTACCCTTGTTTTACTTTTTATTCAGACATAACACACAGAGCTGCTTCACCTCTATTTTGTCCCAGGGATGGGAACAGAATCTCTCCTCAGACCATTTGGCCCTTGAGAGAAAACTTTGAAATTCAGCATAGTATGTTCAGCATCCTAGAGAGGGGCTATTTATAAATATATCAATTTATCACATATATCAATGCACATCTAAGGTGTGTATATCTGGCAGTTCTGGTATTTTAAAACAAGCCACCAACCTTCCTTGTAGAAGATATCTATCTTCCTGTATTTTACCCTTTGCAGTATCTTGAAGTGCTTGGCTTTTTAACCATAGATTTCTGTATTGCTTTTAAGCTTTGACCAGACATTAAGCAGATCTTCTTCAACTCAAGTCAGCAACTGTAGTTCCTGGGGAAAAATAGGTATAAAACTTTCTCAAGTGATAGAGCAAATTATTGAACACAATGTCAGAATTGAAAAGTAGCACAGGAGCTTGGGAATTCTTAGTTTGTGTTTGATTGCAACTGGAAAAAAAAAAAAAAGGCATTCTGTACAAATGGTGTTTGGCTGATTCTACTTCACTCTCAGTTCAGAAAGAGTCCCGAAGCTTTCCACCTGCCTATTCCCTTTTGTTTGCCACACTCTAACCTAAAACAAAAGATCCTGGAAAATAGTCACACTGGTGAGCAAAGCTCTTTCTAAATCCTGAAAGTAATGGCTTTTTGTCTAATACCCTATCGTGTTATGTATTTATTAGCAATACATTTTCCATTTATTTTCTCAAAGATTGCCAATAAAGAACTGAATCACATAAGGGAGTAGCTGTAAACCCTCTGAGTTCCCTAATGTCAAACTCATTAGCATCCGAATAAGCACACAGCAGCACATCATCTGCACAATTGCAATTTTTTACTACTTTTAATAGCGTTTCTCAAAGGGCTCATTTTCAACTTTCTTCAGTGGTTAGTTGGTTCTCAGGGGAAAAGTAGCTTCCTGACGCTCGCAGCTTCCACTCAACAACCCGGCCGTTTGCTGTCAGATGGATCAGCCCTCTGCCCTAACCCCATCTGCTGTCTCTTCTCTCCCTGGGGAGGAGAGTTAAGGCAGCACAGCTGAGATCGACTTGGAGAAGTGCACAGAGGGCGCCCACAAAATATAAGTTTAGAAATATGATTTGACACAAAAGAGCTCAAGAAGTCCAAGCACACCAAAATACAAATGGGAAATTCAAGCCCTTCAGAGGTTCCATGTGTCTATCATTAATAACTCCACCCCAACACTCCCTCCAGCCCCGCTTTTTGGAAACACACTCTTGGCTGCAACCAAAAGGAATCTTCCACTGAAATTGGTTCCCTCTGTCCCTTACATGTGTCTTATTAGTACAGGGAGGGAATACCTTTAAAAACCCATTTTTATTAATTGCCATACTTCAATCTCTTTCACTGATCTTAAACATTTTGTAAAACTTTAGGACTTACTAATATATTCCTAGAAAATGTATATTCTGGAACAGTTAACTTAAGACTTGGAATCTTGACCAAGTTCCCACAACTGGCAAGACCATTGGTTCTATCCCCCCACCAGGTTGAACACTTTTCCATTAAAGCTCATATTTTTATGAAACAATCTTTAAAAATAAAACCAGATGACAACCACCAAAGTGTTAGCAGCCTAATGGGCTACGCGGTCCTTAAATGTGCTGTCTAATTAAGACATGGCTTTACTTGTTAAATGGAGTCATCACGAAGTACTTCATTTGTCTGCTTTACTATATGCCAATAATTAGGGCCTCTCAGTTCTTTACAGCTGCTTCATGGGTGACTACTTGCTTCTGAAAAAGACAGTTCCTTCAACCAATGATACATTAGCATGAATCTGATGTGTTACTTTTTAAAAGGATATATCAGACTATGTTTTATTGGTGGTCTGGGGGCAGGAGGATGTGAATGACCTAAAGTGATATGATGTATCTCAGTTGTATCTTTAAACAGAGAACCACAGATGTATTTGTGGTTCCAAAAAACACAATATTAAAAAAAAATCCTCCAAACTACACTCAAAGTAAAAAAAAAGTGGTGATAGAGCCAATAAATTTAATAAGAAAGGTATGTCACCCTTGTAGCCCCTTAATAACTAAAGGAACTCACCACAACTACCAATTTCTTTTTGGAATTTCTCACCAGTGGAAACAGAGTGTTATATTTCAGTCAGAATGGAAATGCGTGGCAGGGTCCTCTCAGAAGTTTGGAATGTTAATATAAGCTTCAGAGACTACTCTCAGACTTAGTTTCTTAAAGAATAACATAAAAACAGAAGAATGCCAGCGTATTTATCCTAGCGCTGCTATTCTTTGAGGCCGTGTCTCCGTAACTTCTAACAGTATTAATCTCTTGACCATTTTTCTAAGATTAAAGTCTTCAACAATTGTTAAACAGGTAGAATGATGAGAAAGGAGGGTTATCCTAGCTCAGTTTACTTTTTTGAATGCTAAAGCAAGTCCTTTACAGTCCAGTGTTTCCAGGTTTATTTTTATATGAATCAGCAATATGATTTAACTTAGAGTCAAATTTGTAGAAGCCTTAATTATAACTTAACCTGGACAATTAAATTCCTTGTTTTCTCATTTGCCATGTATCTCCATTAAATGTCTAATGAAACTCCAAACCCATTTTGGAATTTATAATGAATGAGCTATAGGATCGGTTTTTCCATCATAGTCAGAGATTGTATATTTAGAAACTGATGTGTAAAAATGATGTCAGCCTATCGCCAACATATATTTACATTGTCAAAGACAGCTGGCTTACTTCTGCCTAGCTCTCCAGGTTGATATTAGGGGATATGCTTCACTGGCTAGAGTAAATGAAGAGAAGTAGTGAGTTTCATTTAAGTTGGTTTAGGAAAAGAAAAATACTGTTTATTGGCCACAAGCTTTACTTTTACCGTCAGCCCCTATTCAACTCCTGATCACAGCAGTGGTAGAAAACAGAGCTTCAGCAAAACTGGAACTGTTCTGTGGGAAAATCAGCTCCCGTGGAAAAATGGGTCAATGGTATTCCTTACTTTTAGGAAGAATGTCTGGATTTTCAATCATTACATATTCGACAAGACTCATTCTTTGATATTAGGAACCAAATCGCCTTTCAAGATCCATTTTGGACATGTTTTTGCTTCCCTGACCGATGACTGAAGTTCAAATATTTTAAAAAAGCCTTGTTATTCAGCAGATTTTGTCATTTTAAAAGAATAAAAATAAGATTTATCAATGTACAAAATTTCCATGAATGGATTTAATTGATTTTTACTGGTTTGCCCGGCTTTTTGAAATCTCTGCCCTCTAGAATCTTTCAAGGAATTTTAAGTACAAGGAGTGCTATGGCAACTCTGATCTCCTCCCAGAAAAATGTACTTTTTACTTTGCAAATTGCTGAAGTCATACAGAGCATCAAAATAACTTCTGGTTTCCACTGTGATAGATATGAAGTAATTGTGCTTATACCAGCAGTCACTATAGTATTTGGATTTGTCCTTCCAGTATGGGCACAAATTAAACACAAGCCTCTTCTCCTTAAACTGGAAAGCAATGCCAAAAACTTGTACAACACCCATATTTCTCCCTGCAAGAGGATTTAACTTTCACCTGATTTAAGTAACAAAATAGCCCCCAAAGATACTTAAAGCTTTGCTGCAATTAACATAACTACATTTAGATGCCATTCATGACTGATAATTCCAACACCTTGTGGGAAAAAAAAGTTGCATGCTATAAACATTATAAGCATATTCAAATAAGCTTAACACAATCTGCCATGCTTATTTCTGCCTAGATCATGGACCAGCGAAATGGTTAATGCAAATGGATTTATAATTTGCTTTGGGGGGCCAGTTTCTTCTCCTTATTTATTAGCCCAGCTGATGGGGCAGATTTGATGAGGCACTTCTGGAATAATTGAGTCATCACACAAAGAAGGCTGCTAGCATTCAGAGTGGTTTTATCAGCAGCAAGCAGGCCTGATTACTGACAATTACACTCTGATCCGGTGATGGAGGAGAAAGAGCCAACGAGTGGGAAATGTCCGTGTTTCTATCCAGGAATAATTTCTACATTCATTTTACATGCTAAGTGTTTCCTATCTCTGCATAATAAACTGTAAACAGGAATAGATGGCACAATGTCCCTTAATATTTCCTGGTAATGAAGACACAAATGTACAGTGAGTGCTGATAAATATAGATGAAACATAAGCTATTCTCCTAGTCTGTATTGTTACCTTTAAAACAAATGCATTTTTGTGGTAAAAGCGTAATCATAGCTAATGCAAAAAAATGACAGAAGATTGAAACTGTCCTTGTAACTACATAGAAACTTTGTAAAAGTCCTGTTAATCACTGCCGCTTTAAAGGCTCAGGAGCTGAAGGTGAGACACTTGAAACCACATGATTTCGTTTCTCAACAGTCAACTGTGAAGAACTCCTTGGACGAACACAAAAGAGGACAACGCTGAAAGCTACCTCCCTTAGCACTCCAAGAGAGCACATCTCAACACAACACTGAGAAAACAATGAAGCTGGCACAAGAAGACATCTTCACTGGCATGGACGTCCATTTTCCTTCCATCAGGCCTTTTGACAAAATGTTAGCCCCAGGATTGTATGATCTGCCCTGGAAAGCAAGGCACCACTGTCTTCTAGAGTGACATTTTTAACCACTTGTTTTATGGTATGGTTTATTAAGGTAACACTGTGAGCAAAAATGTATCTCATAGGGATATCTTATTATTATTCCCTCTGACTCAAAATCCTGTTCAAAATGCCCAGAGAAAGGGAGTGTTCATATTTCTTAATGCACTGCTATACATTTTAGTGGGAAAAAGTTTAATTTCCTGTAATATCAAGAGTTTCCTCTTTTGAAAACCCAATCAGGTGCGAAGCTCCGCATAATGAACCTGCTTGGATCTGCTTGCTTAATCTTTTTTCTAAAGCTCCTTCCTGACTGCCAAAGAAATAAAAGTTATCCTCTGTTCTGCTGTGGTAACTATGGAAACTCTGTTTTATTAAACTAACCACTTAACTTCAAGGCTTGTGTTGCAACACTGAATGTACTATTTTGAGTAACTCTATACTAAACAACCTTATAATGTCAAAACATTTGTAATAAAGTTCAAAGAGTACTTGTTGATTCAAAAATGAGACTTTTTATTATGTTTTTTAGATTTTTTCCAACAAGTCTGCTGTTTTTCCCGATGGTAACCTTTTTTCATAAATATCTTCATCATATTCTGTAAATTTAAATTAAAATAATAAGGTCATTTATCTTCATTACCTGACTACCAAATATGGAAAAGGAGAATCTACTCAAACTTACAAAAAATGTGAGGTAACCCTAAATTGTTGAGGCCAATGGCACATTGGAAAGTTGCAGAATGATCCTTGGATTTTATTTTCAATGCAATGCTTAACTTAAATAGATTCTTTTAATAAAAGTATCCTTCTCCTAAAAAAATTAGTTATTACTGGTTTAATGCACATTTATTGAACACCAACCAGTGGACTGCTCCATGCTCAACAGTGAGCGTGAAAAGATGTATAAAGCACAACTCTTGCCCTCATAAATACAAACAGCAAACTGTGGATTACAGTGAGATGTGGAAAGCACGATTATGGAGGGAGGCAGAAGGCACAGTAGGACTGGAAAATCTTGTAGAAAACAATGTTTCCTCAAGAATTCATCCCTAGAGAGATTCAGAGAACTTTGACTAAAATAAATATCCAAAATTTGAAATCATAGTTGGCCTGGCTAACCATGTATTAAAGTCATATTTTTCTAGTTACATAAGGGTCAAAAGAGACTGGGTGATCAAAATTAAATGACTAAAACTAAATGTTTAGAATCTGTTCATTTGTAACTTTCCAAGGAACTTTCCCCTTCAGTGTCAGAACTGCAAAATCTTTTTGTAAAAAAGTGATTTTCCATTCATGCAGTACATTAAGTGATGCATCTCACAGAATTCTGGATCCCAATAGGGTTTTGATGGCACCTTCATCTTGATTTCTCTGTTGTGCCTGATATTACCTTGCTCATGTCCATCCGATCTTCTCCATGCCAGTATAAGCTCATGGAAGTGAGAGGCTATGTCTTATTGTCCTTTCACTACATCATAATGCTGTGGGCAGAGTAGGTGCTCAAGACAAGATTATTGAATTAAGTAAGCCAAAAATAATACTCTTCAGATGCTTGAGATAATATTCTATAAGTCGTATTGCAATACAAAACATTGCAGACACACAGCGTCTGGGACTCTATAGATGTTTGTCTGATGGCTCTTTCAGCTAAGGAAACTTGACACTTTTGCCTTCCCTTAAGTTGACAACGTCAGATTCCCAAATGCAAAAGGGAACAAGAATGCAATGTAATATAATTCATGGCCAGATTTTCCCCAGTGTCTACTTTTATATGAATTTCTATGAAAAATTATAGTTTATCATTTAAATTGGTCCTTTTGTGAGAATAAAAGTCAAAGATAAAATTAGTATATAATCTTATTTTTTCAAATTTGGCAAGAAAACCATCTAGGAAGATCTCTAATTCAAACTAGATCCAATTTCCAGTTTTTAATTCCTCACTTTTCTTATTTGTAATGTGCCAGAATGTCCTGACTATTATGCAC
This sequence comes from Spilogale gracilis, assembly GCA_004023965.1. Lineage (NCBI taxonomy): Eukaryota > Metazoa > Chordata > Mammalia > Carnivora > Mephitidae > Spilogale > Spilogale gracilis. The sequence continues at coordinate 34,491 of PITA01004108.1, read as the reverse complement.
TCAAACATCTTATTTTAAGCAAGGTTCATACATATGCTACAAATTGATGACCTGTTTTGGAGATGAGATGACATTCGCCATGAGGAAAGACAAAAGTAATCTACATTTTTATCAAAATAGTAAAGTGACACAGTGTTTTCAAAAATAAATTCACGTCACCTTTACTGAACTCTTGCCAAGTGACAGGCACTAAAATGAGAACTCACAAGCACTCTTCCTTAGTCGTTATGATGGGCCTATGAGGAGGTATTAACAATTGTACATGTGAAGAAAGGAAACCAAGGGAGCTCACTACCCTACCCAGTGTTCACACAGGTAGCAGGAGGTAGAACCAGACTCCACAAGATAACCATCTGCTTTTAAGTGCTGGACTCCGTATACTTTGGGACTGTCAGATCAGCTTCTTTCTGTAGCAGGAACCTTGCCTTCCATCCACTGACATTCCACTCCACTCACCTTTGCTCAGTTAAACATAGACTCAGTAACCACTCCAATAGAGCTATGTATTCATTTGCATCTTGAATGATATAGACACTGTGTTTACAAAAATATCATGTGGAGAAGTGTGTGTGTGTGTGTGTGTGTGTGTGTGTGTGTGTATGTGTGTTTTGTTTTGTGTAGGGAGAGGTGTGGCAAAGCAGGAGATGGAATTCTCAGACTTGCTGGTAACTATCTCTAGGATCTACAAAATGAATATTCCAACTTCTAAAGATTATATCAGTCTTGGCCTCTTGAGAAAATTTTCTCCTCTTTGTTTGCACACAGGAAATTCTTCATCGGATTTATATTGCCAGCTGTAAAATATATCCCATCTATCGATTGTCTCATCTGCTGTATTAGTTTTGTATTGCTGCTGTAACAAATTCCTAAAAACTTATGGACTTAAAACAACACAAATACATTCTCTTATGGCTCTGCAGGCCCACAGTCTGGTATAGTCTTGCTAAGCTAAAATCAAATTAGGCTGCATTCCTTTCTGGAGGCAGAAAGAATTCATTTCCTTGCTCATTTGGGCTGTTGGCACACTCCAGTTCTTGCTGTTATAGGACTGAGGTCCCTGTTTTCTTGCTGGCTATAAACTGAGAGCCATTCCATTTTCAGTTTCTAGAGGTGGCTGAATTCCTTGGCTCATGGCTCTGCTTCTCCATCTTCAAAGCCAGCATTGGTGGGTTGAGTTGAGTTTTTATCATGTAGCATCTCCCTGACTCATTCTCCTATGCTTCTCGTATGGAACATATGACTAATTGAGCTTACCTGGATAATTCATCATAATCTCCCACTGCTAAATTCTTAATTTCATCATCCTCCTTTTGCCTTTTGCCTAACATATCCACAGGCTTCAGAAATTAGGGTATAAACATTTTGGGGGAAAGGGGTGACATTATCTTGTCTACCACATTCTTTATCTACATATATGAATTCTGACTGGGTTAAGCTATTAATGCTCTTCATATGAGCTAAGTGAAATCACAAGCAGGATGAGCAAGTGTATGCACTCCTCAAAAAAAAAAAAGAATATAACGCAAATTACCATGATTAGACCAACGCTAAAATATCGAACATCTTTGGTTATTAAGTTCCTTAACTTCTTTTTTTAAGATTATTTATTTATTTATTTGATAGAGAGAGATTATAAGTAAGCAGAGAGAAACAGGCTCCCTGCTGAGCAGAGAGCCTGACACAGGCCTCGATCCCAGGACCTGAAAATCATGACCTGAGCTGAAGGCAGAGGCTTTAACCCACTAAGCACCCCAGGCACAAGTTCTTTAAATTCTTAACTTAAGTTCCTTAACTTCTCAAGTTTTCAAAGCTGTCAAAAAGTTAGGAATCTTTTCTCTTTGGGGATAAAGTTTATTTTTAAATAAACTTTACTTACCTTCCCTAATATTCATTGGATTTGAGCTGGAGTTTCCATTGCTACTGATGAGAAGCATCGTCAGAGAAAAAATGGAAAGAAAAAAGAGAAAACTTAATTAAATGGCAATTATCTATAGCTTATTAACTATATAAAACAATCCTTTCAAGCAATTTACATATGACTATTAGAGTATGGGTTGGGGGTCCTACCAATCTTGAATAGTCAAACATAGTATTCATTCAAATGAACTTCCCCTCAACAAGAAAAACAGGTGTCTACTGTTACCAGAAAATGCTTTTTAGATTTGAGCCCTTTTGTATATAAATACATTTGAGAACCTTTTTTAGGGACACACCTGAGAGTGAAAGTCTTTTTTAAAAAAAAGAAGAATCAGTGGTTTAACACTAATTTCTAATCAGATCCTACAGAAAGGAACAGCCCGCACGGCAGCTGTACTTTTCCCAGGGTTAATTACCTTTCACTGCTCTCTGCTAATGAGTCAGCTGTTCCTGTCACCGCACACTACACTGGTTCATCTGGAGCTCTAGTTGTGGACAAACACCGAGTGACAGTCCTATTTACATACGGGGGTGTTTGTTGTGCAAAGATTTCAAAGGATTTTTAAAATCCTTTAATTTTCATGTGTTTCGATGCTAAAAATATTTTTACAAATAAGATTTTACTTGGTCAACTATTCTTGTCCTCCCAGTCCACTGGAATCACCAGTGGTCAGTGAAAAAGCCCAAATCCTTGGAAAGAGGCAAACTTCATCACTTCCACAAGATAGCTTTGTCTTATTGATTGCATCCTCACAATTACCCTATCAGGATGAGACAGCTTTGAAAGTTTGTAACTCCCTTTGCTTTCTAAAAAGATTCCTACAAAAAATTAAAGTCAAAGGTAGAAAGTAATCTAAGATAAAAAGATGCAAAGCAAACAAAAGGCAAAAAACATAGATTTATATGTACATGGAAAGTGAATTTAAAAATTGAATTTTCAAAAAAAATTTGACCTGAAAACTGTTTTCACCTAATATTTCTAGGTCATTGTGTATATATGTATGTATATATGTATGTAGATGCATGTGTATATACACATACATATATACACATGTATGATTTATTACATGCATAATAGCTGTGCTACCCAGATAATAGTTCTGCTCTCCATCTCATAATGTAGACACAGTTTGCCTTTATGTAGTTTTTGAACATCACAGCCAAGAGGTTTACATATTACATATTCTTTCCTCTTTTTTATTCCAGAGGGAACTGAGAACCAATATACAAATGTAATCTATCTACTGAGGTCTTTTTCCACAACCTCCAAAATGCCTCTGAATCGAGGGTATACTCCTACTGGTAAGTTTCTTGCTTTAACCCTTAGCGCAGTGACTGTCAGATTTTAGTATGCACACAAATCACCTGGGCACCTTGTTAAAGGCCCGGATTCTGACATCCTGAGGTCCTGCATTCCTAATAAGGGTCCAGGTGCCCCTGCTGATCCATGGACCACACTTTGAATAGCAAAGTGTCACAGCAGTGGCTCTTAGACTTTAGCTGGTGTCACAATCACCTGGAAGGCTTGTTAAAGCACAGACTACAGACTCAGTAGTCTGGATTGGGACCTGAGAATCTACATTTCCAGCAAGTTCCCAGAGGATGCAGGTGCTGATGGTTTGGGGATCACACTTTGAGAGGTGTCACTTTAGATATCTACTATTAAATGCGCCGAAGAGTCCTAATCCCCAAAGGCAAAATACATCCACATGGAACAGTAGCTTTTCCACTTTATTCTAGAGCTATTTATTTGCTCTGTTTTTAATATTTTATGGTAAAAAGAAACAGAGAAAAAAAGTGAATGTTCTGGCCCATCACTGAAGTACATTCTGAGAACCACTTTATAGCTTATTGAACTTCATCTTCCCTTCAGATGAAGCCATTCACATCAAGAAAGAAACAGCAATTAAAGTACTTCTTCATTACAGGTGCCATTATCAATGTAAGCTCACAAATTACAAATCTAAGACTGCACAACATTTAAACTTGCCAAAAGCAAACAAAATATGGGAATGAATTAATTAAAAAAATCATAAAATAAAAACAAACTTCAGTATGAAACAATAGTGCAAATTTCTTTGAGACTTCAGTATTTTACCAGCCCTAGTATACACTTTATTTTAAAAATGGTAAAAAGAGACAAAGAAGGACATTATATATTGATTAAATTCTGACATTTTCTAACTGGTACGACAAGTTTCTCATATACACCATGTGAACTGTTCTTTTTCTTTCGATCATTGCTATTTTGAAGAACACACTATCTCAAAATCTCCTTAAAAGATTAAAAAAAAAACTTTTGGTCTAATTCTAAAAATACATTTGCATTTCTGTTCACATAAATATCTCAGTGATGAAACTCTTAAAAGGGAATTTTGCAACGTCACTTAGAGAAACAATACATATTTTAGAAAGAAGAGAGTACAACTGGTTGATAATGAGAAAAATTATAGAATGAAATCTTTCTGAGTGTGATTTAGTAAGGGCATGGAGGGTGAGTCTCCCAAACACCAGGCTTCTCACTGAGCAGAAGGTAGGTGCTTTAGCATTGATTAACTCAGGCCAGGAAAAACTACTCAGTATCCTGAAATATGGACTTATTAAGTCGTACTCCAATAACGCCTGGAGAATAAGGCACAATGTAAGAAGAATCAGTAAGACAGAAGAAAAATACCAAAAAGAATTGATTCCCCTTCTGAATTCTTGCCACCATTCAATTGGTTTTCTTATCTCACTGATTTTTTTAAAAGCTATTTTAAAAGTATCAATCTCATCTAAATGCAAAAAATTATAATGTCACAAATAAGAAATTTTATCAATACCAGAGGAAACAGCCCTCTTGATATAGAACAGTATTATTTAATAAATTCACTAACTTATTTACACAAATCTTCATTAAGCACCTATTCTTCTGGAGAAGAAGGGAAAACATTTATGTAAACACGTGGAGTCTTAGTGAGTGAAGAGGGGTGTATGGTGTGTGCTGCTCCAATAGTACAGATATATCCACTGTACAAATCAAAGAGGCAATGTGGGTGCTGAATTTATTTCTTGGTAATATGGAGAACAATTTGATGGGTCTGATTAGAACTCTCCTCTGGAAGCACAAACCTCAGGTTGTATAGTCTGAGTAAAGAACTCATAATCATACACATTTAGAATGAAAATGCACATTGTTGTCATGGACCAAGGCTGCATGTGCATATGAACATCCTAACTGATCTTTCTCCTTGGATGGTTTTTAAGAGTTACAGTGAATCAGTCTAAATATGTGCCTTTGGTCATTGGAACATCTGGTTTTATAGTTGTCTCATGTGATTAATCAGAGGTCAGTACAGTTCACATCAGGCATTTTGTCCTATGCTTATCCAATTCCAGTGTATTATTTTTATTGGTTTTCACTGACCAATTGATTTCTCTATATGTCAGTGTTTCATTAGCTATGGCAGATTATGGAGGGAATCTGACCTGAGTTTTCTGTCAGCGGTAACAGACTACATATTTTCTGGCTATGTTTTTACCCAAAAAGTGTGTGCAGGAAAAAAAATGCCTTAGAAGATCTAAGACATCCCTGCTTTTAAAGACCTAATATAGGTGCATGGGTGGCTCAGTCATTAAGCTTCTGCCTTCGGTTCAGATCATGATCCCAGAGTCCCGGGATCAAAACCCTACATCAGGCTCCCCACTCACTGGGAAGCCTCCTTCTCCCTCTCTCACTTCCCCTGCTTGTGTTCCCTCTCTAGCTGTGTTTCTGTCTGTCAAGTAAATAAATAAAATCTAAAATAAATAAATAAAGACCTAATATGAACACTGTGTTGTCAGAGTGAATGATAAGAGAGCTTGCAAAATGAAGGCTTTAAGTCAGAGAAATCTGTATGGGTTTCCATTCATCTGTTAGGTCGTCCTGCTCCAAGTCTGGGTTCTTCAGTCCCATGGAAGCTTTGCCTGCACCTCACACAGCAGCTGGCCCACCAGGACGAGTCACTGCTGACACACTGATCATCTGCTCCAGACCAGACACTCCTGCAGCGCAAAGGAAATTTCCTTGCTTCCCTTCATAGATAAGGTACTCAATGAGACTGTTGACTGAGTGCCAGTCGACTATTAAGAAAACAGGGAACCATGACGAAGTCATTGCCTCCATGATGTGAATTTTAGGAAATGAGTGGATGAAATACTTAGAGATAAAATAGTAAAATAACCATACAATGTAGCTAAAAGTCATGTGGGTGAAAACACATAGTTGAGATTAGCTAAGAGTAATAAATGTAATGTTGTAAAGTAGATTATTGAATTATTGATGTTATATCTAAATACCAGTGAAGTAGAAAATAATAATTTTATAAAGTTTGCTTATAAATTGAGATTAATTTTACAAACAAAAAAAGGACCAAAAGCATAGGCAGTAGTACTATATTGTAGCCACTTGAACACAAAGGGAAGGAGGTGTTGAAATTTAAAGACTGTTACTGCCAGTTCAACCACATGTTAAAATTAGAAGAGTGGCACATTACAAATGCTCAAAAGATCTAAATGGAGCAGTTCTTGAAAACATAAAATAAAATTAAGTGATAATACCAGAAACACAGTATTTATCATGAAAATATACATGAATGTTGTATGAGGCATACTGATCTCAAATTAGATAGTGGAGGTAGGGAGGAGAGAAAGTAGTAGATGATGCTTTGAGTGAAATAAACTTAGGTGGGAAAAGGTAACAATAAAATCAGATGAGGCTTTCAGCAGTTGCTGTCAGTAGTGTGTGCACTGACACTGACTCGGGCACCCTGCCAGGCACCTTATGTTTCTATTATCTTATTTAAACCTGACAACAACCTAAGGATCTTGACATTATTGTTACTCCCAGTTGAAGTTGAGCCAACTTAGGTCACACCAACTAGTAAGAGCTGGTACCAAAATCATGTCTGATGCCAGTGTTTTTCCTGCCACATAGCACTAACTGGAGTGGCAACGTGACGCTGGCAGGCTTGGAGTAAACCATAGAAAGATCCACAACAATATAATAGTCAAGGAAATTTAGACTTTTGTGAAACATTTAGACTGGATATAGGCTGGACACAATGCTCAGAAAATCAGTAACAATTGCTAAGATAATGAAGAGAGTGAAATATGCTTTTTAAAAAGTCATAAAGCCAGCAGGTAGGGAAAACAGTGATAAATAACCTAGGAAATCCTTTGCTGATGACGAGATCCTGAGCACTGGCCCGGGGCAGCAGATTTAGAGAGTGCCATACTTTGTCACTGAATTAACATCAATGAGAGTTGGGATCCTAACTATGGTATCTGCTAATTCTTGATCTTGGAACTATGTAATCTTCCTAATCTTCAGGTTCTTCATCTATAAAAAGGTGCAATAAAAGAACCTCCCTCTAGAGCTATGAGGACTATATGAGATGTCACACATACAAGCAAAGCACACAGTAGAAATCCTGCAAACTTCCATGATCCAAAAAGAGATCTCTCCTTTCACAAAGCCCACAGGTAGGTAGTACCCCATTCATAACCCTGTATGGTCATGGAGAGGACTCATCTTGATGAAACTGATTAAACCTCTGGATTTTAAACAAGCCATTTTCTTCAAGAGAATATGCAGTTAGTAGGAAAATTCATTAAGTATTCAGTCAAAAATATTTATCAACTTTTTAAATTTTATTATTTCTTTGTGATAGATATTTTTATAAATGTTTTATATATATTAGTTGTTAGCTCAATTTGCACAGCAACTATGTGGGTAAGGGGTTATCTATTACTCCCATCTTTCAAATGAGATTAAAATGGAGAAGTTAAGTACTTGCCCAGAGTCACGACGCTAGTGAGCAGCCGCACTGGAAATTGATCTAGCTCCAAGGTGTATGTGTTTGATCACAACAGCCCCTCATCATCTTGAGATAGGGATAGAGAAGCAGGAATAGACAGCAAAAAGAATTGTATTCCAGTGTGGGAAGCAAACCAAAAGCCAAGGAAACAACAAATACACAATGCAATCTAAAGCAGTGATGAGTACTACTGGAAAACAAGGTAGGCTGGTAGTTGGGGGGTATTTCAGATTGAAGTAGGAATGATCTTTATTTATTTGAGGAAAAGTAGAGAAACAATGTACCTGGGGTGAAAACAGAGCCCTCATATCTAGAACATATAAACACAATCGCAATGCAATAATAGACAAATCACCCAATTAAAAATAGGCAAAGGACTGAATAGATATGTCTTCAAAAAAGATATACAAATGGACAATAAACACATGAAAAGATGTTCAACATTATTAGTCACTAAGGAGATGCAAATCAAAACCACATGAGATACTACTTTATGCCCAGTAGGATAGCTATAATGAAAAAGACAGATAATAACAAGCATTGGTGAGGATGTGAAGGAATCTCAGACCTTCATACACTGTGGGTGGGAGTGCCATTTTATTGCATAGTTTTTCCAATGCAGCTGCCTCAAAAAATAGTCAGGAAGCTTCAAATTGTTAAATACAGAGTTACTATATAATCCAATAACTTGTCTCCTACATACATACGTAAGAGAAATGAAAACATATGTCCACAGAAAACTGAACAGGAATGTTTATAGCAGCATTATTCATATTAGCAGAAAGACAGAAATACCCCCCCAATGTCCATAAACTAATTAATGGATAAAATGTAGTATATCCAATCAAGGGAATATTATCCAGCAATAATAAAGAATGAATTATTAATATGAGCTTAAAGATAGGTGACCCTTGAAGACATGCTAAGTGAAAGAATCCAGTTACAGAAGAGCACATGTTATATGATTCCATTTACGTAAAATTTTGAGAATAAGCATAGCTACAGATACATGAAGTAGATTAGTATTTACCTAGAGCTTGGGGTGGAGGGAGGGTTGTAGGCTAGTGGCTAAGGGGTGCAGAGTTTCTTTGGGGGAAGCAAAAATGTTTTAGAACTAATAATGGTGATGGACCCATAACCGTGAATATGCTAAAAACTACTGAACTGTACACCTTAAATGGGTAAATTGTGTGATATGTGGATTATATCTCAATAAAGCTGCTTCATAAAACAAGTGGAGAAATACAGAACACAGTAAGGAGTCTGCATTTTAAGTGTGATGGGACATCCCTAGCAACAGAGCAGAGGAGTTAAAGGAAGAAAATCAGTTTCTAGGCCAAGGCAGTCATCTGAAAAGGGTGGTCTTGTCTGGGACAGAGGTAGTAAAGTAAGAAAGCTAACAGTTGTAAGTTCTATCTCCAGGATAAAATAAGGAAAAAATACCAGAAGAGATATGGAGAGCAGAAATGTATCTATTGCCTGCCATGAGCAAAACTCATTGCTTTTGACATGTCTGACACTTTCCTGCACAGAAAGAAGACAATCTCACCCTCCACTCCTCATCCTTTCTTACTCCTGGCTCCAGAGGAGAGGACAGTCTCCACTGCCCCTTTGCCCTTCCTAATTTAAAAACAGTTCCAATTGGAAAGGAAAGTCCCTAGGTCTTCTGATTCCCATTAGTCTTCTCAGTTTCTGTACCAATATCAATCATTAATAATGTTGAAGAGTTAAAAGGTAAAACCTTTTGCTTTTAATAGTATGATGTGAATGTAATAATAAAAGTTAGCATATTCAAGGCTTTTTCAGTCTAAAATCATTTTATACAGAGTTGTTACTGAATTTATTGCCTGATTTTACAGGGAATATCAAGGCTGTCAACTCTGAATGGTCTTGGTCTCTCATCTTTACACTTAAAAAATATATGTCTCCACTCCTCTTTGCTCTAGTTTTAGAGGAAGAGGCTTTATTCTTCCTTTTCAGGGTAGGTTCTCCATTAGGCTCTATTACATTTGCTTCCTACTTCATCTAGTTGGTTTCCTTCCATATATTCAAACTTTTCAGTGTTCCTATCTCTTTTAGCTCCTTTTTTTAAAGTATAAAAACATATATTGTTAACTCTGTTCTTCAGAGTCAAACTTCTTAAAATCCCCAGAGAAGTTTGTTCTTGCTTCCCCTTCCCTACACAATCCATGGTCATCTGGCTTTCAACCTCTGATTCCACTGAAGTTTCTCATCTAAGATCACCAGTGACCTCATTTTTGGCTTATCTTGGGATGCATTTTCAGTCTGTGTTCAGAGTAATTAGCACTATCACTGAGTCTTTCCTTAAGAAACTGTTTCTCTCTTTATTTTGTCTGTTACTCCTGAATTTCTTCAGCATTCTCTATGTTCCTTCATCATTTGTTCTTTTTCTTTTTCCCTTTACATATTGATATTCCCAGAGTTTCTAGTTTTGGTCCTTTTCTCACTTTATTCTCCTTGGAAACCACATCCAAATGTCCACCTCTCCATCCCAACCAAGTCTCACTCTTCAACTTGTGATCCACTGACCCATTGTATAGCCAACACCACCACCTGCTTATCTTGCATTCAATGTATACATCATCTTTTCCTCAAAATAACCTCTTCCTCCTGAATGTCTTATCTTGAATAACCATCCACACTGTAATCCAAGCCAGATGAATTGACACCAGTTTTCAAATCTATGTCCTGGGCTTGCCTCTTGGGTAGCACAGGTTCCACTCTATTCTGAATAACAGTATGCTATCTCACTTACAATGATATGAGCTCTCACAGTGTTCATGGTTGTGTCTACACTGCTTGGCACAGTTGCTGGAACATAGCAGATTCTTGTATTTTTTGAATGGATAGATTCAAGACTCTTTAAATGTCTCTTCTTTAAAATTTTCACTGATACTACCTCAAAGGTAGCAAAGATGGTCATTCTGTTCTTCAGTCCATAACTTTCCCTTTCAGAGAAGAAGTAGAATTGGCAATACCTGATGAGATGCTCTGGCCCCACATACATTAAGGTCCAGTGGCACAGTGGAATTGTATGTGACCACAGCCTATTTTATCTTTGCAAAGGCCATAGTGGTACACAGACCTACATAACCTGTTCACAATTTTTTAGTACTGATATTTACATTTTTTTGCTTCATTCTCTTGGAAAATTTAGTACATATAAAATACAAACAATATCTGAAAATCATGTCTGGCTGGAATAAAATAGTTTCTTTACCTATTTATTTACTCATTAATTTTTTTAAATAGGCTCCACACCCAGGATGGAGCCCAATGGGTTTGAACTCACGATCATGAGATCAAGACCTGAGCTGAGATCAAGGGTCGGGCACTTAATCTACTGAGCCATGGAGGCTTCCCCAGAATAAAATATTTTAATTTCTTGTGAATTTGATGTGGTATCTACCTAAGAAGGGTTCTATTGTGACTAAAACTCTTGATTCTTATATTCTTTATTTCTTTTAACAATCACTTGTGCTTTTCTCACAAGGTTCAAAGCTTCTCTGCTAGATTCTGAGGAGAATGAAGTGATTTCAAACACAGTTTGTCTTCTAAAGGATTTTTGTTAAATCTCATTAACTTGATGCTTTTAAATTAGTATTATATTTTCAACATGGTATTTGCAAAAGATTCAAAAATGCTTTTAAGTTAATATTCTATGGTAATAAAGGAAACCTTATGAGTATTGTAAGAGTAACTGCTTAAGTAAGATCTAAAATGCAAAAATAAATACAACAAGGCATCTAAATATATCTGCAAACTGTAATCTATGTTTCCAAATATTTTTTAAGCAAGGCGAAATCTTAACAAGCCCACATACTGAAGATACAGAGGTCAAATGCATAGCCATCAGTCCGCCCCGCCTGAGGCCACGGGTCAGGCACAGCTCTGACCTTGTAGCCATGGATTCCCTGGCAGTTCACCCTACCTCCCCATGGTACAGTCTCCTCATCTATGAAAAGGGGCTGGTACCAGCCCTTCATTGTAGCCCATATGCTGTTGCTGTGGTTAGGGCTGTTGTGTGAATTAAAGGAATTTGTAGACGGAAAGTACTTAGAAGAGTGGTTGACCCCATGTCAGTGCTATCGTATTATTATAATAGAAAAACACGTGTCTTCTGCTTGACACTAAACTACTCAGAGGAAGAATTCAATCATCAGACATATCTAAATATCTCTGTTGATGCTCACAGATTCTGTGAGCTCAGATTTCTGGCTGTTGGGCCAAATGTTTTAGTTTTGATCCAATGTTTAGCATCAGAGTTAAGGCTCATTCGGTTCTTAATGCAGACTACTTTTGATATCAAGGTTAATTGGCATACTAACTATATATATCTTAGAGAGGTATAATAAAGACTTATGCTGTCTCTGAATTAGTTTTCAAACTGATGGGATGCTTCCATTATAAAAAAAAATAGAGAGTTTAGAATTTGGGGAGTGAAAAGGACAGTAGGGGTCACTCAGCATAACCTTTAGTATGACAGAAGTTACCAATAAGGAAAATAAAGCAACTTGTCAAGTCTAAATCATTCAACTACTTAATGATATTTAACTATGAATGGAATCAATTTTAGACCCACTGTCATTTGACACAATGCTGCTGACACTGTTTTTTGTGTGTGTTTTATTTTTTCACATACATTGTGCTCAGATACCATGCAGCATAGGGGCATCTTGAAAGCATGTATTTAGAGAACAGTTAGATGTGGGGCTCAAGTCTCAATCCTGCTGGTGACCTAAGGAAAAATGTCTTACTGTCTTGTTTTCAGTTGCTTCATCTGCAAAAAGGAGATACAAGTGGAAATGCTATGAGTATTGAATTATATAATACCTACAAAGAACTTAACACCATGGGTGGCTCAGTGTAAGCACCTGGTAAATGTTAAGAGTTTTTATTATTACTATTGTCATACATATTATCATTGTTATGAAAAAAGTCATATGCACAATGTTTTTACCCAAAGTTCTTTTTCTTATTTGCCAAACTCTAAGAAATAGTTCTTGGGTCAATGATCTCACCAAAGCCAAGTCAGAATCCTTCAACTATTTAATGATATTTAACAATGAGTGGTGTGTGTGTGTGTGTGTGTGTGTGTGTGTGTGTGTGTGTGTGAGAGAGAGAGAGAGAGAGAGAGAGAGTGTGTGTGTGTGTGTGAGATAGGGGAGGTATATGTGTACATTTCCATTATTTGACAGAGCCAAGATCTGAGATCCTATTGCTTTTTCAAATTCCCTTCAACTTCACTTGCAGTCTGCTGTGATACAGCCCATATACCAACTCTAATCTGCAAATCCTGGCCCTTGGAATCCTCTGGTTGCTAAGGTTTGATTACAGAAGAAACAGTCCCAAGGAAGTAAGTGAATCAGGTATGGAACATCACCAAACTTCAAATGCTTATGGTAGTAAAGGAGGACCCCAAGAAGATTCCTGCCATGGGAAAGCTGGTCAGTACATGATTTCAAACAAACAACAATAACAAACAAACAAACACTTGAAAATCTGACCTTTAAGCCAAAAAGTTGGCATCAAAATATACAAACTGTTTTCCAATCTGAAATCTTTCCCTGGAAGGTTATTCAGTTGAACATGAGTATTTAAGAAAAATAAAGCTGGTGGAATATTCTATTAGTTCAAAAAGTCTAAGTGAAATATATTTAACTGACGTATGAAAAACAATGTAGGCAGCTTTTGGAAAGGTTTTTTATTTGTTTGTTTGTTTAGACTTGGTACCTGCATTTCAGGAGTAAAATAACAGAGCTTTAGTCCCTAGGAAAAAAAATCCCAAATACATCATAGAATCTAGGATAATCCTTCATGAAATCAGAAGCAAAAATAGAAAAAAAGGAAAAAAAATAACTTGCTCTACCAATAAAAATAACCAAAACAACAACCCCGGTCTCCATTCTTTCATTTCCTCAGGTCTGACATTCTGCAGATGACCGCCCTTATTTGTCCCTACATGTTTTCCAAAATATAAAAGTGAAATAGAGTCCCAAGGGCACTGTACTTGAAAGGTTATGAGAGTTAGAGAATTTTAACCATGCCTGCCAAATCAGCAGATGGCTTGTGATTATAATTATATGCATCAATAAAACGAATAATCTTTACAAAATTTGAATTTCTACTAAAGTAAGGGATTTAGTAAGCAGATGCAACAGAATGCATTTTCTTTAACCCTTTTGGTAGACACTGGTATCTCTCACACACAAAAAAGATCAAGGGCTGTGCACATAATAGGTTGTATACTCTCATTTTTGCCCCCTTTCTAGAGTAGTCATATTGTCAGCCTCAATCTTTCCTTGATTTCATTTTCTTCATGAGCATATTTCCTTCTCACCTCCTTTTCAACCTTCAAAATAGAAATGTTTAGACTAATTCCTGCCATTGTTTGATATTTGAAAGAAGAAAAATTAAAAGAGGTAAATACCTTCATTCAAATTCATACCAAATATACTATAAAAACAAAAGAGCAAACAGTGGATGATTCTTCCAGCTAATTGTATTCTTTACAAATTAGGTTTTCAATAACAAAATTTTTCATTTTTTTGTTTTCTGATTCTCTTTAGTATATATTCCAGGAATGAAAATATTGTTTATTCTATTGAAATAATTAACTATTTCATTTCTGTCTAGTTCTGCATAACATTACAAGTAATGATAACTAAGTTTTGTCTTATGCCAAGCATGAATTCACTCATATAGAAATCGGATACATATAAGATACATTTGAAAAACAAAGATAAGGCAAAATTTGTACACTGGCTTTTAGCCATGTTTCTCCTTCATGAGCAAAAACTCAAAATTGAGGAAATGAAATTAAACTTTCAAATTTTGGAAAAGGTGGGAAAATGTATCACAGAAATTTGTATTCTTATTTTTAATGAAATTGTACTATAAATGTTTTTCATGGAATTATCAAGTGTAACTCTTCACTAAGATAGTATGTCAATTCACATATTTAACTGTGACAAACTAACAAATAGAACAGTTAGGCATACTTAGAGAACAAGTATTTGTGCAGCTATCTCTGGGTCCTTCATATTTATACTATATAAATCAAGTAAATTAAAACGTTCTGATCTAAAATGCTATTATATGTTGTAGATAACCCTATTTAATAGTATAAATAAGTTACTAATAAGACTTTGAGGGTATTGACAGTTTTGTGGGTTAACAAAATTTACTTGTGGTTACAAGATTTATAAGATCAGAAATTCTCCTCAGCTATAAAATTCTCTCAAAGGTGCAACTTAAATGTACAGATCAAATCCTGTCAGAACAAATATTCCTACAATCACAGTCAGAATAATTAAACTGAAAAAGTAGTAATTCTTGTCCAGAAGCTTATAAATTTGATGCAAAACTTGTCAAAATAACATTCAAATACTTATAAAGGAATCTAAGTGTCTCTTAGAGTTCACTGAAATGGAATTTTAAAGCATTCAGTAATAAACTATGTTCAAGATTCTTTGTGTAGGTGATAAAATAAAATATTTTCAATAATAATGTCCTGGAAGAAGGAACTTTTTTTTCTTTTTTCTTTTCTTTTTTTAACCAAATCCAAAGTATCAACTAAGAGAAGCCATCTAAGTAAAAAACTTAT
The DNA here is from genome assembly GCA_004023965.1 of Spilogale gracilis. Taxonomy (NCBI): domain Eukaryota; kingdom Metazoa; phylum Chordata; class Mammalia; order Carnivora; family Mephitidae; genus Spilogale; species Spilogale gracilis. The sequence goes on along the minus strand of PITA01004108.1, from coordinate 19,110 downwards.
GAAATGAATCCTAAAGGGGCAAAAAAATAAAGATACTAATTCTAAAAATAAAAAAGAAATGGTGACTACACCTAATAACCTTATTACATTAAGACATTTACTATACTTTAATACTAAAATTATAGATATTACATTTTGAAATAGGATGAAATTAAGTATTTCTGCTTACAGAAAGTAGAAGTTGAAATGTCATGAAATTCTAATGTATATTCTGAATTGCCATTAATAAAGCTATGCATAATAAGCCAATTTAACCATATATACTTAATGTACACTTAGCATATTTAACTTGTTACCTTAGACTGGATATGAGCACTCAGCCATGTAAAATGAAATTTTCACAGTCCTTCAAGGAATCTCACAAATTTAAGGCTCTGGAAGGGAAAACATAACAGAGTTCTGTACTGATGGAAGCAGGTGTGTAGGGTGTGTCCACTTACTGTCACAAATTCCTAGTGAAAGTTTAAAAAAAAAAACCACTTTTGAACACCTGCCATATACCAAGGGCTTTGGGTATAATATCTTACTTAATTTTCACCTGAGTCATAAGGCAAGAGTTATCTAGCCTGGCCCCATCTAACTGACCAGGAAACCGAGGCTCAGAAAAATTAAGTAACTTATCCATGACCACGGATTTAGTAAATAGAAGAATCAGGTCCCAAACACACACACCTGAGAAGAGAGAGTCAGAGATTCTCTTGTCACTTTGTGTTACCTATATGGCACATATAGTGACTTCTTCTCTAGGAAATGCTTTATGGTTCTTATATCATGGCTCCTCAGGAGTAAGAATAAGGTATCCATATTCTCTATAGCTCCAAATACAATCTTTTGAAAGATGTAGTTTTAATAATACTTATTTGTCAAATAAGTGAACCTAAACAAAAGTTCCTTCTGTCAACAGAAATTAAGTTCCTCAAATTTCCTTAAAGAAGAAAGTTATAAAACAGCTAAAACCATTTTCTTAGTGTAGTTCCATAGTAAAATTTTTTTAAAATTCAGGAACAATATTTGTAGAAAAAAGTTCACATAAGCCAGAAGTAATGATCTGTGCCCACTTATCTTAATGACAACACAGACCTATTTTGTTCTGAAGAATGACAATTACATTTCTGTTATGGTAATTCCACTCAGTTTTATCCCCAGTGATGCAACTACCTAGACTTCAGTCAAGTTTGTTCATCCTTTGCTGTGCTGGTGAGGAGAGGGACAAATATTTATAGCCATCCAGAAGGACTGTATATTTTCTGAACAATTCACTCTTGTATTAACATGATGAATATTAGCAAGCATAGAAAAATCGATTATAATCCATGAGACTCAAATTTAAAATCTTCACAACAGAAAAAAAAACCCACCCTAATATATCTGTAGTGCCTGGAAGAGTAAACTAGTTGCAGAACTCTACTGGAAACTAAAATTGGTACGTAGCAACTGTGGCCATTTTCATATAGTTTGATTTTCCCATGATTTCTACCATATCGATGAGACTACATATTAGAAAATTCTTAATTTAGTAAAATCATAGCATATCATCCCTGTATATATTTTACTTGACATTACCAAGACACTATTATACCTTTCTCTTCACAAAATTGATTTCCTTGTCAATTCTGGTTACTATGAAAATAATAGAGTTTGTATTACATAATATATGTTATATACTACTCACAGACAGTCTTAAGTGAATTATATAAATAAAATGAATGTTGGGAACACATTTAGAAGAAGAGAAGTACTTTGAGACCAAAAATAAGGAAGAAGTATGTGACCTCTGGTCACCCAGACTATAATACAAACCTCTATTATAAATCTTTCATGAATACTAATAATGAGTGATTTATTCTAGATCATAAAATTTCTATATTCTTATATAAATAAAAATGTTTCAGGGCAAGTAATGCAAGTTAGCCAACTGATTTCTACATAACATGGAGAGTCTTAATTTATGAACATTTATGAACAGATGATTATGATATGCCATTCTAATATTAAATGACAGTGATTTTAAAAATTCAATCCTGACAGACATTATGAATCCATCTATTTTAAAACACCATAGTTATGTTAACAATACTTTTTCAAATGTTTTCAATGAGATTGTCACAGTTTATTACACCACTGACAACCAGCTAAGCTGACAGTTCTTAGAATAAAATATTTAATTTACCTGAATGTCCTGTAACAATATCATCCTCTCTTGAACTAAACATCCTCTGAGGACACAAGTCTAAGGGAGACAGACATTTCAGCAAGGCAAATAAGACTTTCTGGCAACTTCCTGTTGCCATATTTCTCTAAAAGGATCCTGCAATGTTATACTTCAATACTGCAAATGCATTTTTCCAAGGGACACAGTAAGCCAATGCTGCTCAGTGTCAGATAGCTTTGATTTTTTTCCCAAGTACAGCAAGCAAATAACCACTAATCCTATTCAATATTACAGATTCACAGCAATGATTTTATTTGCAGATTCAAGAGAGATGGAATACACGAAGAACAGAGAAGCTTTTATTTTCTTGTTTTGTTGCATTTGATTGATTGATTTTTAAGATACTGATCAAGGAAATGGTTATCCTACATATGATATGAAATACACCTTTGCAGATGGGACAATTTTACATTGACAAGAATGAACCTCACTGCACGCACTCTGGCTCAAGGTTTCCATTATCTTTTAAAATAAAACAGTAGGACTAACTAAAATCAAAGTTGCCTCATGCTTTTGAAAGTTTTTCAAACCTGAACCCACACCTGAATGGTCGTCATTTGTGAAAGCACCATTTCTCCAACAAACAGCCTACCTTCTCAAATTCAAGTTCACTTGCATTTTGGGGTACACTTCACTTTTGAAATTCAAAAACTTTTATGAAATGGCAAAACAAAACAACAATAACAACAACATAAGAGCATTGATCATTGAAGCAACATTTCCAGAAGTGATAGCAAAATCCCTTCATTCTGACCTACTTGTCGAGAATCGGACTTTCAGCCCCACGATTAGGCTAAGGTTTGTTCTACTTTCTCCCTAGGGCTTAATTGCCAGACTGACTTACCCGTGCCTCCTAGCCTTTGTTCTGCCTCTCACGCTGACATCAGGGAAGCAGTGATGTAGAATAAAGCAGGGGTGGGCTAGGTTAGTCCAGTGTTTGTGTCGTTGTGTGGTGTGCAGGGACACTCTGTGATACTCTAGTGAGCTGCTAAGCTTTTTTTGTAGGCTTTGTGTCATTTACTTAACGACCAATCTCATTAGCTGCCAGGGTACAATGGGCTGATGCATTTTCTATGTACATACTCTACACAGTGACCCTCAAGGTTGCCGAAGGTCTATTTAATCAGTCAAATGCTGAATATATTTGCAGTAAATCACTAAAAAAAGAAAAAAAATATGGGACTACCGAGGTATCTTACAGGCTCACTATTTACGGGTGGTTATACGCAGGTAATAAAATGCATGCATATTTAGACAAAACAAGGGTAGAGCAGGCGGGGATGAATTATCTAGCTTGCACTGGTGACCTTAATTTTAGGAAACTTTCAGAATCAGAAATATTTTCTGTTCCAAGGAACCCAGGTTTGGAATTTAATTTCTGTCTTAGTTTAATCATATTAGCAAAACAAAAAAGAACTGCTTTCCTTAGCAGCTTCTCCTTACTCCAAAGTCGCCCCCACCTCAGTCCCACCTCCTGCCCCAGCAGCCCCAGAACTGGCCAAGTTGCATTTATGCCCTTTTTCAGTAACAAGGTAAAAACCCTTTTAACTCCTATGAAAAATGAAATACTGAGAGCACTATGAATGACGACAGCTGTCCATAAGTATCAGGGAGAGTTCTATTGTCCAGCTTGTCCCTGGATAAAATGAATACTTTACAGCAGAGGCTGTTCAGCTTGGCTAAAGAGTATGGGGAGAAGGGGAGGAGGTCACTGGAGATTTCGCGCACTAATTTAATCTGGGAAAAGGACAGGCTCTGCATCTCCCTTGAACAGACTGGCAGCAATCTGGGCCCCCACAGAACTATCTCCTTTTGCCTGTGCTCTATTTATTCCTTATCTCTGTTTACCAACCGCTAGGTCCCTTTCATTCACACCACGAGGCCGTTTTCCTACTATCAGTCAGCAGCTGACACTGTGGAAGAGCCTCAAAGGCAAAAAAAAAAAAAAAAAAAAAAAAAAAAAAAAAAAAAAAAAAAAAAAAAAAAAAAAAAAAAAAAAAAAAAAAAAAAAAAAAAAAAAAAAAAAAAAAAAAAAAAAAAAAAAAAAAAAAAAAAAAAAA
>PITA01004108.1:12500-14738 GCA_004023965.1 Spilogale gracilis | reverse complement strand
ATGCAACAGTACAAGTAAATGCATAAACCCTGATTCTTAACCCAACCCACAGGGTGCAAACAGAATCTTTATAATAAATCCAACAAACCTACCCCAGTGAGCTATGGGCCACAGAGAAAGAAAAGTCAAAAACCATTCATGGAATCACCATCCAAAAAGAAGTGCTAAAATGTATGCTGGCTGCTGAAGCAGTCTAGCTGCCAGGGATGTTCTTATCTCTATCATAGATCAATTAACTGGCAACCAGCAAACATTTACCTGGCCTGAAAGGTGAGCTATACATTTCTAAGGGAAACCTCACTCTCACTAAATTGCTGACAGACAAAAAAAGAAAAAAAAAATCCACCAATTTGATAATAAGTTAAAGGGGATACAACATTAACTTTTCTAACTCCTCATCATGTCGATTTAATTGAAACAATTCAAGAAATGGGACATCAGATCTCCATTAATTTTATATAAAGACACTAAAAAGTCCTGGGCAATCCAGTCACCTAACTCTTTTTTTTTCATATTTAATGTCAAAGCGACTAACAGCAGAGAAGTTGAGAAATACCTACTTCACATACAACTTGGTATGTTTTGAAGTTCTCTGCAGGGTATGAGTGAAAACAGACTGGGGCAACTGGTGTGAAGTGTAGAAAGAGGAGAAACCAAAACAAGTGTTATTTTGAGCCTTGCAACTTTTAATATGAATTTTGAATCTAAAATATGTCTTTCTTACATTCATCTTGAGCACTATATAGTTTTAAATATTTCAACAGATGGGAAGATGCCACCTAATGTAAGTAGTTCATTGAAGTGATTCAGAAGCTATATGATTCAGGGTATGTATGTGTATAAATTTTAAGTATAGATGCACACACTATTACCCATATATACAATGCACAAAATCAAAAAGTGCATCATTTCTATTGCCTACAGTTCCCTACATTAAAAAAATGTGACTGACTTTAAATTTTCCTGAGTTTTTTTCAGTCACGGAAATGATTGGAAATGATTGGTTATTGTCGTAAAAATCAACACCGTATTGACTCAATCACTAAGACCTTTACCAAAAAAGGGAAAGCAAAATGTAGCTCATTTTCTAGGATGATCAATTGGACCAGATTTCAGTTTGTGTTTTCACCTATATGCATTATGAGCAATGAAGTCTTTACTACTTGGATCCTTTTTTCCAAATGAATTAATGAATTAAATTTATCCTTTCACCAGCTGCTAGGCAGCAGATGGAACCATTTCTGAAGCCTTGTTGAATTCAATCCATAAAACTCATTTCCTAGGATTAGCAGTCCAAAGTTTCTTTTAATGTTTATATACCGCTTGGGATTTTGAATTTCATGATGTTAAACTTTCAATTTAACTATTCTTTTTGCATTTCATATCAAACAATTATGATTTTTCAGATTTCTATAGCAGACATTACAGGTCACATAAGGACAAGAATTAATTTCAAGAGCAATAAAGTCATGCAAGTTACATTTTTTGATGTTTGCTCACATTGCCCTACTACTATGGAAACTATTTGCACTGTGCCCTCATATTAATGTCAACCTAAAGAATTATATATTTAATAGATTGAGATTTTTATTTATCTACTCATAAATATTTTAAAGCTACAGCCAGGAACATTCATTAACATTATGGAAGTTTAAAGTTTTGCAATTTAGTTATAAGACTGTAATAGTTACATTAGATGCAGATCGCTACTGTATATACCAGGTCAATTTATTTAATAAGAATTTAATCCCAACCTTTAAAAACGATATAAAGCCAATTACACAGAGTATGTAAATATGCAATTTATTAGTTTACTTTTTAAAGAGCACACTACCATGGACAGCTCCAAACATTTCTCTTTTTCTAGTGTTTTGCACTTAACAACTTTCTAATTAAGGAAGAATGAGCAAACTTTGAATCTTTCCGATTGATTCTGTAGCAAAATAGGGAAAAGCCACTTCTCAAAAAACAAGAGGATTCCTTTAAACATAACTAAATTAGAATTCCATAAAAGTTCCAATGCATTTTGTTGAAATGTTCTAAATACAACTACCTTATGCTCTCCAAGGTACAGTATCTCCAGATCTAAAATATAAAAGCTTTTAAGCTTAAAATGATGCTGCCTCTATAACATAAATACAACTAAAAAAGAGTGAGTCACTCTTATGTGCAACAGTGATTTCCGCTAATTTGGCACAAGAAATCTATATTAATCTAATATTGGAGTAAGCCAAGAAG
>PITA01004108.1:0-7500 GCA_004023965.1 Spilogale gracilis | reverse complement strand
TAGATTCGAGTCCATTATCAGATATACAATTCGCAAAACTTTTCTCCCATTTTATGGGTTGTCTTTCTACTTCCTTGACTTTCCCCCATTAAATTGTCTTGAAACCCTTGTGGGAAATCAATTTACATACTTGGAGATTTCTAGACTCTCAATCCTATTCCAATGATTTACACATCTATCTTTAGGCCAGTGCCACACTGTCTTGAGTATAGTAACTTTGGTATAAGTTTTGAAATTGGGAAGGGTGACTCCTCCAACTTTGTTTTTTTTTTTTGAAGATTCTTTTGGTGATTATGGGTCCCTTGAATTTCCATATGAAATTTAGGATCAACTTGTCAGTTTCTACAAAGAAGCCAGCTGAGATATTGATAGGGAATATGTTGAATTTGTAGTTAACTTTTCTTCATTTTGCCATCTCAAAGAACATGTCTTTCTATTTATTTAGGCCTTCTTTGATTCTTTCAACAATGTGTTATAGTATTCAAAGTTTTATGCTTCTCTTTTTAAATCTATTATTAGGCATTTTATTCTTTCTGATATTATTATAAGTAAAATTATTTTCTTACTTTCATGTTTTGTTTATTACTATTATATAGAAATACATATAATTTTTGTTTACTCTTTAACCTGAAACCTAACTGAACTTCTTTTGTTCTAATCAGTTTCCTAGAGGATTCCTTAGCATTTTCTATATACACCTCTCTATATAAATACATATCATCTGCAAATGGAAATTGTTTTACTACTTCCTTTCAACCCAGATGACTTTTATTCCTCTTCTTGCCTAATTGCCTTGGTTAGAGCCTCCAGTGTAGAATAGAAGTGGCAAAAGCAGAAATCATTGGTTCCTGAGCTTAGAAGGAAAATAGTCTTTCACCATTAAGCCTGATGTTATGCTAATTTTGGAATTTTGAAAGCTCAGTTTTAAAACACTTTAAACTGAAAAGCTGATTGCAACCTGACATAGTAAACTATTCTGCACTGGTATAACCCTAGGAAGACAAAAAAAGAAATCTTCTATCTCTAAAATTTTACAAGTACTTGGCATGGCATTTGTCATGGTGCTGGTCATACTTGTTCCCCAGCTCCCTGCTAAAACCTGCTGAGCTGTGACTAGAATGGTCTGACACAGAGAATTCATTCTGTCCAATCTGGGCTGTTTTGATGGCTCAGACTATCCCTCAAGAAAGTCAGTAACAGTCTGTCAGAGCTAAGTGGCAAGATTTCCTTAAAAAGTGTTTCAGGTTCTGGTAGTAAAGGTTAGGTTAACTCAAAGTTTAGTGGTACTGTGGAGGCCAAATTACAGGTATGATTTCTAAGTCTTCCACCTTTCGTGCCAACATTTGTGGGCAGGTTCTGTCAGTGTCAGGTGTAGACAGCAGACCTAAATTCCACCTGCTGCCTGGGATTAAACCGAACAAACTCAGTCATAAGAATACTGCCCATCTGGTTCCCATTTCCCATTTTTAATCTCAACATATGGACTCCATGTATCTGTTATAACTGTTTGCAAAAGTAGATATACTTATAGCCAATAAAATATAGCAAAATGGAATCAGATATTAGGAAAATTACTGAATCAAATAATATTTTGATGATAAATGAAAGATGAGATATCCCCAATGCAGCTACATATTAGCTCAAATGAATCCTGTAATGATTATGACATTATCAACAGTAATGGCAGCCAACACTTGTCTTCATGCTTATCTTATGCAAGGTGCTGTTATTAGCACCTTTTCATGGATTAATTTGGATGCAGAAGCACTAAAAATCTCATGGAATTTCCCAGATACATACTACTAGTTAAGTTATTGAACTAGGACTCCACCTCAGGTGGCCTACTTCTAGACACACACTCTTAACCACTCTGCCATGCTGTCAATTTCACTCTTATCTACACATCACATCAGATGAGTGAAAACCACTGTGGTCTGATGAGAACACTCTGCAGTGAATTCTTTTCCTTTTAGCCTTTGGCATTTTTACAAGAAACTGATGCCAGCAAAAAAGATTTGTCTCTAACCTTTGCATCTAGTGTTGCATCTCCTATACCTTTCCTGCTATCATTCAGGAAGTGAAGCTGTTATCATCCAGGAAGTGAAGATATCTCATGTGAAATTGATGAAATCAATAAGAAATTTTAAAGATCTTACTTTTGTCAGGTGTTTCCATTCATCAGGAACCACATGAACACTAAATATAGTTTCAAATACAGTGAGGCATAAAATATTTGTGGAGAAGCATGGTATATATATCTATTTCTGTAGTTATATGTATATCTTTAACTATCCCTATGCCATGCCTACACTTGCATCTGTATATCTTTTAATTCTCATTCTCTATATCTCTTATGTCTATATGTATTTGCAGCATGCACTTAATGTCAGATCAAGTTTTGCTTTTTCACTAAGCAACTGAATTGCATGTTGTCCATGCACTTGGTGGCCAACTCATTCATTCAGTCTGCCTTGTTTTCATTCACCAAGTGAGGTGAAGCATCACTTAGCTGTATAAAATATGTTGTATGATCCCTTTACATACTTTATACATGTGGCAAAATGATGGTTTTGGATCATGGACTTTAGTAATCTGAAAAGAGTTGTCATAGTGATGTGCTCATTTGCTTCATCCTCGGCACTCTTGCTTGTTTGGGGTCATATTTTCATTGAAAGACCACCATTGTGTATACATCTGGCCTCTGTAAAGTCATTCTAGGTGTGTATATCCTTAATTTCTCATTTCTGTGCATTCTCCTTCCTTCTACACACAGCAATTATTCTAGTTAGATAAATTTATCTTTAAATCAGTATTTTAGCTTGAGCTATTACACAATATCACAGACTGGTGGTTTAAACAGTAGACATTTATTTCTCTCAGTTCTAGAGGCTGGGAAATCCAAGATGAAGGTGATTCAGTTCCTGGTAAGAACTCTCTTCCTGTTTTGATCAGTGCTGTTTTCTCACCATGCCATCATGGGATGGAGAAAGAGCTACAGAGTTGCTTTCTCCTCTTGTAAGGACACTAATCTCATCTGAGGGGCCCCACCTTCATGACCTCATCCAAATCTAATTACCTCCCAACGGCCCCACCTCCAAATACCATGACCTTAGGGGGTTAGGGCTTCACCACAGGAATTTGGGGGAGGGACACAAACATCCAGTCCATAACAACTAGCTCAGTTCCCTCTTCACAGAAAGCAAGTCGGGCCTATTAAATTCCACTTAGGAAAAAATCCTTATTTGCAGACAGGCAATTTGACTTCCGGTTTTCCTTCTTACTGTGATTTGACAAAGTAGACCACAGTGTCTCAAACAAAAGATTCTCTGTGGTTTCTACAATTAGTTCTGTAACTGTGTTTGAAGTAAGTGTCTTCATGACTGAGCAGTTAGCATTTAAAACAACAAAAAAGAAAAGACAGAGCAAAAGAGGAAGGATGGTTTCAGAACAGCCCACATAAAACAAACAAGGCTCTTGGCTAACACTCTGGATATCTTTGGATGGGAGGTGAGACCAACATGGCACTCTGTATGTTCAGTGCTGCCATTGACTTTTAAAGAGGAAAGGAAAAGAGAAAAAACGTCTAAATCATTTGCAAAGACTTCTAAAATATTGAGTGTGTTTTCAGAGATTGCACAACATTTTCCTTACACTTAGCTAAACAGATATCATCACTGAGACTACTGTGGACATAAACCCAGGAAATGAGGTAGGGATGGTGAACATGATGTGCCACAGGGGTCTGTCTCATTCAGTTTTCATCTCTGTTCAGCAGCACGGGAGAGGGCTCTGAACCACATGAAGGTGCCGAGTTTGACTGAAGAATTTCCTCAGCCACTTCACTGGTTTAGGATTCAAGTCACTTTTTAATTCTCATTGTTTGTTCCATGTCAGGTGAACTCCCAAACATCAACTTTCTCAGTCTTATCAGGAAGTGCAGATTTTAAAGTGCTGGTCTTACTGAGTCACGGACAGTCAGCTTGCTCCCTACTGGCCATATACAACAGGCCCACCCATACCATACTGGGAGCCCTGGGCTCCCACAAGACCTTTAGCATTCCCACAGCTACCAAGGTCCTTCGCAAACTCCTTTAATTGCACTTTTTCCAACCTTATTTCCAACGCGTTCTTTCAAGCTCTCATCATTGACTATCTGAGCCCTAACATTTCCTTGTACACAATCTCTCTGACAGCCACTTTCCGAGACATCCTTTCTCTACCACCAGCATTTTGTTTTTTCTATGAAGCATAGCTAGTTATGTCCATCCTTATAGCTTTACTTTTCTTCCTGGATGAACAACCAGACTGTTATTTCCTAGCCTCTTTTGTGGTTAGATTGGCTATGCGCATGACATGTTTTGTCACTTCCAGTCCAGCCTATAAAACCCTCCCAAACTCAGTTCCCAGGTTCTACAACAAACTGCATAGAGATGATCTCAAAAGCCATGTGTTGAAGATGGCAGGACCCCCGTCAGTGGGGACTCAAAAGTCCTGAGTCACTGCATAGACCAGATCCTGACTTCTCCTACAAAACAAGAACTTTTAAGACAATTTGCAAGATAAAAAATCAAACTGTTTTTATGTTTGTGTCAATGAACATGTCTGTGTGGATTGTTATACAGCTAATATTAGCCTCATAAATGCATCCCCTGCTAATGTCTCCTTATCTATAGAATTAAGTCCAAATTTCTTAGTACTACTTGGATTTTCTCAGTTTCACTTCAGCTGGCCTCGTCAGCGACCTTGCCTCCACTCTTTACACACCATTTACTGTAGTTGTCATGCTCATTCTTGTCTAGGAATAAATTTATTTAATCTCTAGATATCATTTAAAAGAGGCCATGCAATAATATTACAATATATAAATATATCAAATTAACATGCTGTATGTACACTTTAAATTTATACAATTTATACAAATATATTTTAATAATAAAAAGGGAAAGGAGCCCCTGGGTGGCTCAGCTGGTAAGCATCTGTCTTTGGTCATGAGCCTGGCGTCCGGGGATCGAGCCCTGCATTGGCTCCCTGCTCAGCCGGAAGCCTGCCTCTCCTCTCTCACTCCCCCTGCTTGTGTGCCCTCTCTAGCTGTGTTTCTCTCTGTGAAATAAATAAATAAAATCTTTAAAAAAATAATAAAAATGGAGGGACATTAACTATTACTCTGTGTCCCCAAATACTTCTCTCCCAAGATGCCAAAATTTTCTTACTCAGGCTATTATACTGGTTGTGGTTTTCTCCCAGAAACCGAAATACATGTAGCCAAATTGATTGTTGAGCCCTCAGTGCTTCTGTGAAAGGCTTCTTCTGCTTTCTTGGAGTTTCACAGCTAATGGTGTAAATTTCATGCTGATTTCTATCATTTTCCCCACACATACAGATTGGGGAGTTGATAGATAACAAGCATACTAGAATGTGGGTACATTGGGTACTTCCATCACATACTGAAAGTGTGGTTGCCTCCTTTTCTTCTCCATTTAAATATCTCCTGTGTGTGTGTGTGTGTGTGTGTGTGTGTGTGTGTGGATATAGATATAAATATAGATATAAATATATAGAGATATAGTTACAAATACCTCAAAAATAATTTGGGCCTTGCAGAGAAAAAAAGCTACATAAGCATATAGTGTTAAGATAGATTTGCAAACTATTGCCTTTGGAAGATTTTGCAGTCTTTATTTTTTTTTAAGATTTTATTTATTTATTTGACAGAGAGTGATCACAAATAGGGAGAGAGGCAGGTAGAGAGAGGAGAAAGCAGGCTCCCTGCTGAGCAGAGAGCCCGATGCCGGCCTCTATCCCAGGACCCTGAGATCATGACCTAGGCCAAAGGCAGAGGCTTTAATCCACTGAGCCACCCAGGTGCCCAGATTTTGCAGTCTTTTAAGGCAAGTACAGTTTCACAAGACATCTTTGAAGAGAATGTTGACTGTTGAGGGAACCAGCTCTATCTTTGCAGAGCTCTGTATGCTCTAAATATTGTTCCTTGCACTTAATTGTTATTACCAGTAAATTTGTTGTTGATATATTGCTATGTATATTTAATCCTTCCAATTTCTTATAACACCATATAAATTAATCAGTGAAGTCTATCAGAGTTCCCTTTAGTTATTTTATACTCTCTAAATAGTGACATTTTCCAGCTTAATTTATGCCCAAGTATTTTGGGAGTAGGAATGTCCTATTTTTTTTAGAGAGATTTTATTTATTTATTTGACAGAGGAGAGATCACAAACAGGCAGAGAGGCAGGCAGAGAAAGAGGTGGAAGCAGGCTCCCCGCTGAGCAGAGAGCCTGATGTGGGACTTGATCTCAGGACCCTGAGATCATGACCTGAGCCAAAGGCAGGGGTTTAACCCTCTGAGCCACCCAGAAGCCCCAGAAGGTCCTATTTCTTAAACATTAAGAAATAAGATATTGGAGCACCTGGGTGGCTCCATCAGCTTAGTGTCTGACTTTTGATTTCAGCTCAAATCATGATCTCAGGATTGTAAGATTAATCCCTGCATCAGTCTTCATGCTCAGTAGAGTCTTCTTGAGAGTCTTTCTCTCCCTTTCCCTCTGCCTTCATGTGCACCTGCTAGCACGCGTCTGCTCTCTCCCTCTCAAATAAATCAAAAGAAGAAGGAGGAGGAGGAGGAGGAGGAGGAGGAGGAGAGGAGAAGGAGGAGGAGGGGAGGAGGAGCGGGGGGAGGAGGAGGAGGAAAAAGAGAAGAGGAAGTAGTAGTAGTGGATGCCTGGGTGGCTTAGTCAGTTAAATGTCTGCCTTTGGCTCAGATCATGATCCCTGAGTGAGTCCCAGTATTCAGTCGTGCATCAGGCTCCCTGCTCAGCTGGGAGTCTGCTTCTTTCTTTGCCCTTTCTCCTCCTCGTTCTCTCTCTCTCTCTCTCTCTCTCAAATAAATAAAGTCTTTCAAAAAAAAAAGAAGTAAAAAGTTAATAAAATGATAGCCAGATGGAATTTATAAGCAATAAGTCTCCACAAAGTTCTCATAAATTAAAAAGGATATTCATTAAGGTGATTGTTCCAATCAGGTCAATAATGTTAAAAGTTTAAAATTTCAAAAACACTGATCCAAAATGAACAAATGGAATAATATTTGTTAAACTTTCCATGGAAAATAATTTTTTAATTAAAAAATTTATACAAACATATCTATCAATAATCACCCTCAATGTGAATGGCCTAAATGCTCCAATAAAAAGACACAGGGTTGCAGACTGGATAAAACGACAGGACCCATCCATATGCTGTTTACAAGAGACTCATCTTGAATCTAAAGACACTTCCACATTGAAAGAAAGGGGATGGAAGACCATCTTTCATGCCAATGGACCCCAAAAGAAAGCCGGGGTAGCGATTCTCATATCAGACAAATTGGATTTTAGTCTAAAGACTGTAGTCAAAGACACAGAAGGACACTACATCATTCTTAAAGGGTCTATACATCAAGAAGATCTAACAATTGTAAATATTTATGCCCCTAACATGGGAGCAGCC
>PITA01004107.1:47368-128347 GCA_004023965.1 Spilogale gracilis | reverse complement strand
GCACCGGGGCGGCACCGGCGGTGGGGGGGAGGGAGTCCGGGCAGCGGGAAAAGAAAGAAAATAAAAGATTTTAAAAAGTCTTGCCTTGCCCCGGGCTTAGCTGTGTTTAGCTTCTTTCTAGCCCCGATTCAGGCCGTAATCTGTTGTTATTCCTCACTCACAGAGCACTTTCCTTTTCAGGTATTTGTTTTCAATGGTTCAGCTCTGCGGGCTTCCTCCCCCACTCCCCTGTCTCTGGGGGCAAGCCTCCAGACCCTCCAATTTGTTTCTACCTTTTTGCCGATGTTCTTTGTCTCTCGTGGCGGTCCAGAAATGGGAAATATCACATTTCAGGCTGGTTTCATGGGTGTTCACGGTGGTCTTGTAGTGGTTTTTTTGTTGAAATTCAGCTCTCTTCAGGGAACTCCCTGAAATGCGGTCACCTGGCCTTCCGCCATCTTGACCCCTATTTTTATTTTTTTTTAAAGATTTTATTTATTTGACAGAGAGAAACACAGCCAGAAGGGGAACATGAGCAGGGGGAGTGAGAGAGGGAGAAGCAGGCTTCCCACCGCGAAGGGAGCCCGATATGGGACTCGATCCCAGGTCTCCGGGATCATGACCTGAGCCGAAGGCAGTTGCTTAACCAACTGAGCCACCCAGTGCCCCTATTTAACCATTTTAACTGTTGAAGGACATCTGGGTTTTTTCCAGCTTTTTGGCGATCACGAATAAAGCTATTATTTATAACCATGGGATAAATACCCAAGAGTGCAATTGCTGGGTCATCAGGTAAACATGTATTAAATTTTACTTTATTTTTTTTTTTTAAAAACCTGCCAACCTGTTTTCCAGTGACTGCACCACTCTGGAATTTTACCTTTTCACCAAGATTGCTGGAGAAATCTTGTTTCTCTGCATCCTCACCAACAGTATGATGTTAAAGGCTATTTTTAATTTGAGCCTTTCTGCTACAAATATAATGATCTCTCATGATTTTAATTCACATTTCTCTAATGGCTAATGATGCTGAGCTTCTCATGTGCGTATTTGCATCTGTATTTCTTCTTCAGTGAAATGTCTGTTCACGTCTCCTGCCCATTTTGTAAGTGAACTGCTTTTTTGTTTGGGGGTATTTTATTTTTACTCTTTTGAGAGTTATTTACATATTGTAGACAGCAGTTGTTTGTTGCGTGTATGGCTCACAATGTTTCTCTGTCTATAGCTTGTCTTTCAATCCTCTAGTACTGTCTTTTGCACAGCAAAAGTTTTTACTTTTGATAAAGTTCTGTTTTCCTTCTATGGATTATGCTTTTAAGATTTTATCTTATGTGTTTTTCTAAAAATTTTATAGTTTTTTTTTTAAGATTTTATTTATTTATTTATTTATTTATTTGAGCAGGCAAGCGAGAGCTAGGGAGAGAGAGAACACAAGCAGGAGCAGAGGCAGAGGCAGAGAGGGAGAAGCAGACTCCCTGCTGAGATGGGAGTCTGACATGGGACTCCGTCCCAGGACCCCGGGATCATGACCCGAGCCAAAGGCAGATGCTCAACAGACTGAGCCACCCGGGCACCCTCTTTCTTTCATTTATTTATTTGAGAGCGTGAGCATGGGAGGTGGGGGGAAGGAAGAGGGAGAATCAGACTCCCCACTGAGCAGGGAGCCTGGGGGCGGGATCTGAGCTGAAGGCAGGTGCTTTAAGGGACAGAGCCGCCCAGGTGCCCCTGCTTGTGGTCATTTTTTAAACCAATTTTCTCATATTTTTAATGAGAAAAAGAGAGAAATTTCAGAGGTCTTTATGCTGTCATTTTCTCTGGCATTCTAAATTAATTTTCAGTTAAATGTGCTAAAATTTCCCAGGAGCTTCCTGTGATTATACCTAAATATCTTTGTATATATGTATGCATGCTTGTATTTTGTTATTAACGTCAGCACACATTTGTTTTGGAAATATGAAGGAATAACCTGGCTGTCCTTATTATGTAATAGAGGATGTGGGCTAAACCTGTGAATCATAGCAGAGAGGGTAGGTGGAGAGAGATGAGTCCAGAAAGACAGGTGGGAGTCGGATCACGAAGAGCCCCATCTCCGATACTAAGGAGCCTCCACTTTATCCCAACCATGCAGTTACGGGAGGATTTTTCATAACGGGTCTGTCATGCGAAAATTCGCATTCTAAAAAGATCCTTTGGACAACAATGTGGAGAAACTGTGGCAGAACAGATTCAAGAGGTAGGAGCAGGGTGTATCAGTTGGATGTAGAGGGTGGAGAAAGGAGAGGAGGTAAGGATGAATTCCAGGTTCTTCGTTTGGATGTCTGTGTGAATGGAAGCCTCCTGGGCTGTTTCCGGCTGCGTATACAGGGAGAGACTCAGGCCCAGGCCGTGGGTTGCATTTTGGACAAGAGGATATCGAGGGGCCAGTGGGATAGACAACTGCAGTTTTCTAGTCATAGAAGGCGTAAGCAGGTCTGGAGGTCGGGGGAAAGGCCTTTGGGTAGACAGGGAAGTCCTTATGTGGAATGGACACTGTGAGGGAGAGCAGAAGAGACTCGGGTCCATAGTCCCGGGGGACACCACAACGTTTAGGGCAAAATGGTGCGGTGTTTAGGGGCACAGCCTCTGAAGCCAGACAGCCTCCTGTTAGCATGGTGACCTCAGGCTATTTAGTTATTTACGTATTTATAAAGATTTTATTTATTTATTTGACAGAGACACAGTGAGAGAGGGAACACAAGCAGGGGGAGCGGGAGAGGGTCCCAGTGTCCCAGGGTTCTGACCTGAGCTGAAGGCAGATGCTGAACCATGGAGCCACCCAGGTGTGCCTCAGGCAATGTATTTTACCTCAACTTCCCCATCTGTAACACGAGCATAAATATAGCATCGTTAGAACAGTGCTTATTATTTTTAGTTCCATTAAGAGATCTGTGAATAAAGGGCTGCCCAATAAAGTAAAGAAGGCGGCACTATGAAAAGGAGAAGGTGCTCTAAGATACAAGAAGGAAACTTCAAAGATATGTACGATGTCAAATTCTGCCATTAGGACCACATACTAGTCCACGAAGCCTCCCTCTTTAAGCAATCAGTGGCCTCACCAAGAGCAACTTCGGGTAATGAAATGAGCCAGACTGTAAAGGGATGAAGAGTGAATAGGCATCAACAATGGCGCATCCTTCCCTCCTCTCACCATGCGTGTCTCTCCCGACAGGTGCTTCCTTAAGGCCAGTGAGTGAGTTATGGATCGTATTCCACTTTGTCCAATCAATTCCTGCCACCAACGGGATAATAAGGCGCACCAGGTTACTTTTAACTCCTCCACATCTGAACTTTACACGCCATAGGTGATCTAGGTAACTCATAATACGGGACCTCCTGCAGAGTTCCTAATTGCTGTTTGGGTAGGATCGCTCAGCCCCGAGCCCAGCTCCATTCCTTCCAGGACCGCTTTAAAGAGTGTAGTTTTCATTATGGCCACAAGGTGGCGCCCGCCCTTTCCTCTGGGCCCTCGGGTCACGACCCCGGAAGCACATCCTCCTCCCAGTCCCGAGCGGAGATGGCGGCGGTGATGGCAGCCCGAGGGGTGCTGTTCCCTGGGGTGCGGCGGCGGCTTTGGGGTTTCGCGGAGACGCTTCTGGTTGGCGGCGCTGCTGGGAAGGTGAGCTTCTCCCCACTTGTCTGGGTGCCGCCCGAGACCGGGCCGGGCCTTCCCCCCCCCCGGACCCCGCGCGGCAGACCGGAGCCACGCGCGGCGCCCCGCACCCCCAGGGCAGGTGGGCAGCCGTGGCCTGGGATTGGGGTGCTACTCCCGCCGGCCTGAGCTGGCCTCGGTCACCCACCGCGCGTGATCTGCTAGAAAAGTGTGGGATGACGCCAGTTACCCGCCCTCCCCCAGTCGCCCAGGGGTCATAAAGTGCATGTTGATTTCTAAAAGCACGGTGGTTGCAAATCGGGGGAAATTAGAAAGTGAGAACAGGGTTCTCTTTTTGCCTAAGACTGAGCTTCCTCTTCAGTTGTGGTTTCTGAGAACCGCGGGGTAGCCAAAAGTAAGTTTTGTCAGAATATATGTATTCTCATGAGAACCTCAGGCTTTCTCTAGGATACGTGGGACTTTCACGTGTGTCTAAAAAAAAAGCTGTAGCAGGCGAGTAGTCCATAGTCTTCAGACCAGTCCGCCGGAGTATATCTTGAGCTTCTGCCCTTCTTCCTGTTTTGTTTTTTTTTAACCTTTTCCAAAACTTTCTGCTTTTTCCTTGAACAGTGAGTCTCATTCCTGTGTTGTGTATAGGTATTGTTACATTTTTCTCTCCCCCCCTTGTTTCCTTTATAATACTAAACTTGTCTACGAGAGGTACTGAAATGAAAGCAATTTGTCTGTGATGATAACTGCTTGCTTTCCTCAGGCGAAGGGCATGTTTGTAGGCGTGTTGCTGGCTTTAGGAGTGGTTAAGCAAGGTTCCTAAGCCAGGCAAAGGGCTGGATCCCAGTGGAACAAAAATTAAGGAGGAAAGAGGACTTTATAGAGTCTCTGGAGTAGATTTGGTTTTCTAAGCAACATTTAATATCAGAATAGTGATGTGTTTTGCTTCCTTTTTCCCATCCCTCACCCCCAACCAGTCATTATATTTTGGAGGGAACAGACTGAGAAGTACACAGGCTGCTGCACAGGTGGTTCTCAATGTCCCTGAAACCCGAGTAACGCGTTTGGACAACGGGCTCAGAGTGGCCTCCGAAGACTCTGGCCTCTCCACGTGCACGGTAAGTGATTCCAGCAACCACTGTTGAGGTGAGCCCTCCTTAGGAGAGAGCCAGTTGTTGGTTTTATTTTATTTTTAAAATTTTTAAAAAGATTTTATTTATTTATTTGTCAGAGAGAGATTGAGAGAGAGAGAGAGGGAACACAAGCAGGGGGGAGCAACACAGAGAAGCAGGCTTCCTATTGAGCAGGGAGTCTGATGTGGGATTCGATCCCAGGACTGTGGGATCATGACCTGAGTTGAAGGCAGACGCTTACCCACTGAGCCACCCAGGTGCCCCCAATTGTTGATTTTGATCTCAGCTTTTTATTGGCTGGTGCTGGTTGAAAAATGGTGGCCCTTATTTCACCTTGCCGGATGATTCTCGCTGGCGAATCTTCTAGTGATACTTTTATAGCAAGTGCCTGTGTACCTTGATTAAGGGTCTACATATGGTTCTTATGGCCTTATTGTTATTGCTAGTAGTGTTGGTAATAGTGAAAGAAGTACATTCTCTAGGCTACTGTGTGCCAGCTGTTACATATATTGCCGTCTTCGCTCTTGAATTCTTTGTAGTAGGCGCCGTCACACCCAACTGAGGGGCAGGTTCGGGAAAGCTAAATGGTTTTGTCCAGGGTCACACAGCTACTACATGACAGAGTCAGGATTTGAACCTAGATTTTCTGACAATCTCTAATGTTCTTAAAACTGTAGTCGTTAATTGGCTATACCAACAGGTTGGGCTACAAATCTAGGTCCTCTGTGAAACTGGCAAGTCTGTCCTTTAGCACCCAGCAGTAGCTCGACGACCAAAATTTTTAAATCTCATAGTTCACAGGAATGTGTTGTCAATCTACTGAAGTCAAGAAAACTTTAGTGTTGGGACTGGAAAGGCTTTGCGGAAAAAAAAAAAGGAAAGAGATTGCCCCCTCATCCCACTTCCATTCCCCTAAAAGAAAGAGAGTGATGTTTTATTTACTTTTTCCTTGATTACATAAAGGTTGGGCTCTGGATTGATGCTGGAAGCCGCTATGAAAATGAGAAGAATAATGGCACAGCTCACTTTTTGGAGCATATGGCTTTCAAGGCAAGTGGTAAGACTTTATAAAAATACATTTTGTTTAAGAGGCTAAACACAAAATCTCATTCTGAGGCAAGGGGAACTTCAGGAATAGATATATATGTATTAAAAAAAATTTTTTTAAGATTTCTTTATTTGAGAGAGCATGCCCGTGTGTGCACGTGGGAGGGAGAGGGAGAGAGAATCTGCAGCAGACTCCTCACTGAGCCCTACTCAGGGCTCCATCTCGTGACCCTGAGATCGTGATGTGAGCTGAAATCAAGTCGGACGCTCAACCGACTGAAGCACCCAAGTGACCCCAGTAGTATATTTTATTTATTTAATCTTTTCTTTTTTTCCACAATAATTATCTGAAATACTGAACGTTGCTTAGTAGAGTTGAAACAAGGATTTTCTCTTGGAATGTGTTACGAAAGTATTACAAACGTTCCTGAGGCCTGATGCACTTTAGAAATCAAATTTACTCCTTGTCTGAAACTGACATTGCTTACATCCTCATAATCATTGTCTGAATTGTTTAGATGAGAGATAAAGGAGAAGGTATCATAATTTGTTTTCTTCTTTATTGTTTCAGGGCACCAAAAAGAGATCCCAGTTAGATCTGGAACTTGAGATTGAAAACATGGGGGCTCATCTCAATGCTTATACCTCCAGAGAGCAGACTGTGTATTATGCCAAAGCATTCTCTAAAGATTTGCCAAGAGGTATTGTTATTATGTATAATGCAGATATTATTTTCAAAAGTTCAAAAATAATCTAGTACTGTTTTTACTATGTTTTGAAAGTGTAATCCTCAGAAATGTGAAAAAATGAAACTCTGGGTGAGAGGGCACTTATTTTTATATTTACCTGTAAATGTGACAAATGATAAACAGTTGGAAGCTGCAAGACTTGTGCAAAGTTTAACACTTGGTTCAAAAATACTTTGTCCAGAGCCATATGTGTGCAGTGAAACATTTTTAATGCCTTTGCTGTCTGTCGATTTCCTTTGCTGTGCCGGAGCTTTTTAGTGTGATGTAGTCCCACTTGTTTATTTTTTATGTTGTTGCTTTTGGTGTCAGTTAAAAAAAATCATCACTAAGACCTATGTCAAAGTACATAACTGTGTTTTCCTCTAGGAGTTTCATTGTTTGAGATCTTATGTTCGAGTCCTTGACCCAGTTTTAGTTATTTTTTGTTATATTGTGTAAGAGAGTGGTAGGGGGTTTTTTTTGTTTCTTTCTATATATATACATATATATACACACACACATATATGTAACTATTATTTTTTTAAAAATTTATTTGACAGTGAGTGGGCACACAAGCAGGAGGAATGGCAAGTTGAGGGAGAGGGAGAAGGAGGCTCCCCACTAAGCAGGGAGCGCAGAGCAGGGCTCGAGTCACCCAGGTGCCCCAACATAGTGGTAGTTTCATTCTTTTGCATGTGGCTGCCCAGATTTCCCAGCAGCATTTATTGAAGAGACTGTCCTTTCCCACTGCATATTGTTGGTTCCGTTGTAAAGTAATTGACTGTTCATGGGTGGGTTTATTTCTGGGTTCTCTGTTCTGTTATATTCATCTAGGTGTATCTTTTTATGCCAATGCCACTGTTTTTGATTACTTAGCTTTGTAATACAGTTGGTAGTGAGGGAGTGTGATGTCTCCAGCTTTGTTCTTTCTCAAGATTGTTTTGGCTATTTGGGACTTTTTGTCATTTCATACAAATTTTAGGATTCTTTATTCTAATTCTGTGCAAAATGCCATTGGAATTTTCATAGGGATTGCACCGAATCTGTAGATGGACATTTTAATACTCTTCTAATCCATGAGGAGGAAGAGCTTTCCATTTACTTGGGTCATCTTCGGTTTCTTTCCTTATTGTCTTGTAGCTGTCAGTTTGTTATTTTACCTCCTTTATAAGTTTAATCCTAGATACTCTTTTTGATGCAGTTGTAAATAGGATTGTTTTCTTAGTTTCCGCTAGTTTATTATTAGTGTGTAGAAATGCAGCATTTTTGTACTTTGATTTTGTGTTCTGCGACTTTACTTGATTTATTCTGAAGTTTTTTGTTTTATGTGTTTAATGTGTTATCTGGAAATAGTGACAGTTTTGCTTGTTTCTAATTCGGATACTTTTTATTTTATTTTCTTGTGTAATTGCTCTGGTTTTTACGAGCAATTATTTTTTTAATTCCCTGTTCTACGCCAAAACAACCTACAAGTAAATAAAGATTTTGTAACCTGGTAGTCTGACTTGCGCTACATCCAATTAAAATGACAACAGTGGGGAGGGTGTGTTGGTTTGAATTGCAAAAAACATCGGTAAGGTTCTTCAGGATTTCCTTGAAACCTTTTACCGCAGGATAGAGACTAAGAACCGAGGGTAGGCCAGGCTACTTTAAAGGGTTATTCTTCTTAGCTCATCCCTCTCCTTTTTTTACACATGAAACGGCAGGGGAAGAAAAAAAAAAAAAAAAAAGAGAACTGGAGAAAGGATGAGACAGGGTAGAAGCCCCGTTTTTTCCCCTCCTGGCTTCTGGTTAGGAAGGACAGCCCTTGCCGGTGGCAGGGGTGAAGCCCAGAAGCTCCTTGAGGAGTCCACAGTGGGGGGAAGTGCTCTTTGAAGCAGCTCTCTTTTGGAGGCTTTGCTAGAGGTTTTTGTCCCCTCAGTTGGGTGAAGCCTGGTGTATGAAGTAATAACATGATGTTCAGACTAGCAGTGTCCAAATGTTTATGATCATCTAGCATTATCGGTAAGTGACGTGATTATAACTCAGTATAGGCATATTTACAAATTAAATACATGTAGTACTCTACTAACACAGAGCATACTAAATATACATTTAAAAGATTCTGATTAAAACAAATTCCAGGAGGGCGCCTGGGTGGCTCAGTGGGTTAAAAAGCCTCTGCTTTCGGCTCAGGGCATGATCTCAGGGTCCTGGGATAGAAGCCCGTATTGCGCTCTCTGCTCAGCAGGGAGCCTGCTTCCTTCTCTCTCTCTCTGCATGCCTCTCTGCCTACCTGTGATCTCTCTTTCTGTCAAATAAATATTTTAAGAAAAAACAAAAAATCCAGGAAATAGGAACTCCCACTTGAGCAAACCCCAGCCTGGACTACCAGTCCCATCTAAGGACAGTCTTCACACAGGATCCCTTGTCCTCCAGTGTCTCTGCACTCTTTGTTCCCCGTCAGGACCTCCGGTTTTTGTCTGCACACATGGTTTCTATTTGGTTTTACAGATAATTTTTTCCCTTTGGTCATGATCTCTGCCCCAGCTTACTTGGGTCTAGCAATCCTTTTCGTCATGTTGGGCAGACTAGAGGTAACTAATTATAGTTGGAATGTAACAGAAATGCTTCTGAGATAAGGACCCTTAAAATGAAGGTAAAAGAAGGAACAAAAGTTTGCAGTAGAGTGAAGGAAACTAAAGATTATAAAATGTTTCATATTTATTGAAATTTAGATTGTGATTGCAACTATGTACTAATTCTTGAAGAGTAGATTAGGTTTTTCCTTTTTGGAGAAGTAATTTTTCTGATAAAATTGTTTAACAGCAGTAGGATATCTGTGAGCTCACTCTCGGCTTTTTGCAAGTTAGGGTCATTCTTATATAAATATTTGAGGGCTTCATCAGTTTTTCCCAAGGGTCACTTTTAATCTTTTGGGATACTTATCTTTACGTTAACTCTCCATCTCTGTTAGATTATCATTTATCAGTGATTTTGCTAATGAGACTATAGCCGACATAGATCAGATGCGTGGAAATAGACACTGGGATTAAGTTAAGTGGGGCAGACAGAATATCTGAGATGACACTAATTCTGGGAGTGGTTCATTGGGGGCATATTTTAGATTATGCTGTTTCTTGCCTTCTTTATGCAGCAGCCTCATTGCTGTGGGAATCAGGGTAGCAAATACTTGGGTGCCATGGATCCTGTGTAGGTACCTAGATGTTCTCATGCAGATAATTTTCTGCTTTGTAATTTTCATACAGAACAGTATACACTCATGCAGGTTCTGTGGCGTGTCTGAAGTGGGAGAGTCATTACAAGTGTTGTGGGGAACTTTGACAGATGTAGGAATTTTCTCAAGTTCTTCTGTACCACAGAGGTTTATATTTTATATTTTTAATATTGTCCTTTCAGGTATATTGAGCATATATGAAACTTTGTTTCTCCCTAGTTTAATCCTTTAGTCAAAATTGAATGATGTTCAGTGTCATGGTTTCTGATGCTAGTTTAATAGATCTTAATATTGAAAATAAGGTTTTTAGTGTTTCTTGTTTTATTTTCAATTAGCTGTAGAAATTCTTGCTGATATAATACAAAACAGCACATTGGGAGAAGCGGAGATTGAACGTGAGCGTGGAGTAATCCTTCGAGAGATGCAGGAAGTTGAAACCAATTTACAGGAAGTTGTTTTTGATTATCTTCATGCTACAGCTTATCAAAATACTGCTCTTGGACGGACAATTTTGGGACCAACCGAAAATATCAAGTAGGTATAATTCTTAAGATTTTTTTTGGAGAAAAAATTGAGTTTTGAAAATTAGCATTCAGAAACATTCAAAAAGAATGTTTCAAAATACAATTTTTTCCTCCCTGATAATCCAGATGAAGGTGTGGTTTGCTACATTTTAGTCCCACCTAACTCCCCAGGGCCCAGGCCCATGGATACTACTGACATAACAAAGAACAGTATCAGCTTTTTTCTTCATAGAAAAAAGTTGACATTGTTTTTGATGCTTGTTGCCTGTATCCCATTTTGGACTACATTTAACTTGGAGCCTTTAAAGTCCAATTTAATATCAGGTATAAGAACATTTATGCTTTTTAGTTCCCTTTTATATTGCTTTTCCGCCCCATTTACAGGTCTATAAATCGGAAGGACTTGGTGGATTATATAACCACACATTATAAGGGGCCGAGAATAGTGCTTGCTGCTGCTGGAGGTTAGTCGATTTACATTTCTCTCTCTGTTGCAAACACAGTCCTCGAGTGTTGTGTTATTCGTTTGGCCCTGCGGGACGTGTCCTGGGATTGACTGTCTCATACGCCGCTTCAGGGGAATGTACAGCGCTGGAAGTAGACTTTTCCTCTGTCTTCTCTTCACTAGAAGATTTTTTGGTTTTTGTTTTTTTAAATAGAAAAACTTACATAAGTGTACACACATACTGGGATTTGCTTGCAAGGAAAGGGGCAAATGAGCAGACTGGGCGATAATGACATTTGGGAGAAGGTGTACTGTATTTTGGGAATCTCTTTAAATTATTTTTTGAGAACCAACTTCATCCTTGACAAGGCACGAAATGGGTATCTTATGTTGGTTCATTCTTTGATTTGTTTATTCATTCAGTAGAGCTAATTACTGAGAAGGGGAAGTATATAGGGGACCACTGAGCATGTGTAATGGGACTCCAAACATGCGGGTGGCATCAAGACAAGGCTTTGTTGAGGACACCTTTGAAGCCAGTGAATGAAAGAAAATTCCCAGTAGACTCTGCTGGATTTCCTGGCAGTCTGAATTTAGGCAAACGGTACACTTGATTGGTTTCCAGGTTTGTTTTCTCTCTGTCTTTTTAGGTTAAAGCAAAGATAATGGTGTTCTCTTTTGTGTTAGATTTAAGTTTTCTCTCTTTAGAAATGACAGTAAATTAAAATTCTGGTGGCCTTCAGTAGACCTCTGAGTAAATACTTGGGAATAATGGAGAAAATGAAAATAGGGCTGACGTCTAACATGTTGTTCATCTGCCTCTGAAACTAAATCAGGTTCCCTTTGTACCTGTGAGTATACAGTGAGCTCTGAGATTCTCTTGAGCAGCATTGTTTCTAAAATGGCTGGTGCTTTTGGGGAGGAGGAGTGCACATTGGAAACTGCCTGGGAAACAGGAAGATCTAGTGAGAGGAGGCCACGGCCACGATGCCGTCTGGGACGTCTGTGCTGTTGGTGTGGCATATGGATACAGTGGGTTTTATTGTAGTTCATAGGTGCATTTTGATGCTGCTAAATGAAGTTGGGGTATCTTACAATTAATGGCCTGTCCTCTACTAATTAGCGTTGTCTTTTTCATACGTGAAAACAATGGCTTATAAACAATGGCTTTTTTTTTTTTTTTTAAGATTTATTTATTTATTTGACAGAGAGAAACACAGCCAAAAAGGGAACACAAGCAGGAGGAGTGAGAGAGGGAGAAGCAGGCTTCCCGCCGAGCAGGGAGCCTTATGTGGGGCTCGATCCCGGATCTCTGGGATCATGACCTGAGCCAAAGGCAGTCGCTTAACCAACTGAGCCACCCAGGCACCCCATAAACAATGGCTTTTTAAATTGAATGAAAAAGACCAGCCCTAGCTCATTAAAAAAAAAAAAAAAAAAAAAAATTATTGGCGGGTGCCTGGGTGGCTCAGTTGGTTAACCGACTGCCTTCGGCTCAGGTCATGATCCCGGAGACCTGGGATCAAGTCCTGCATCGGGCTCCCACCTCCCAGTTCTGCAGGCACTCTGCTTCTCTCTCTCTGACCTTCTCCCCTCTCATGCTCTCTCTCTCAAATAAAATCTAAAAGAAAAAATTCTTGGCTCCCTGCCTCGGATAAGGATACGCAGAGGTTTGGGAGTAGGAACCGAGTGTCTGGAATGTCGTCGGGAGGGCTGTGGGTGACGTTAACTAAATAGTGGAAGCGGGGCGTGTTCATGGTTTTTCCCTCTTGCTTGTCATTCTTGGAACAAGAGGCACTTCCTGTCGTTTCAGCAGCCCCTGGGGTGATAGCCAAGGCTGCTCTCCTGCAGTGCTTCTGAAGTCAGGCACTCGGACATGGTCTTGTTTTATGCCACAGATTTGGTTGGGAATACGGGTATAAGTTGTGCTTTTATATTCTAAAGGAAGGTTTCATATAAAGAATCTTCATGGCAATATTTTTTAAAGCACTTGCCACATTTCTAAATTTGCTTTCTAAGTTTGTGTTTATCCTTCACTGAATGGGTCAGGAGTTTGGACAGTCATGCATACAGTTCTTGGGCTTTAGATGGCCAACGGTGAGTGCTTGCTTAGCTGTTTATTTTGTTCCTGAATTCTGGTAGCAGAGCTCAGAACAGAGCTCACATTATGTTTATATTCTTGTCTACTTAACAATGTACTGAAAAGTGTTTTGCTTATTTGCATTCTGGGCCTTTTAGTAATAGAACGAGATTCTGTACAGAATGTGGTATTTCCAAGCTGTCTTAGGATCCTCAGCTGTGAATTTGCTGCTGAAAACTGTGAATTGTTCTACAGACCGAGAGAGCCGTGCAGCGCCCAGCCTTGTGACAGCAGGGGAGGCGTGCTGCGGGGGCTTGCTCCCTAATGGCTTTGAGCCCGTTAGACCTCCCGGAGCTTACGGCAGAACAGGGCTTGGCAGGTAGTGGTCTGCTTTAGACTGTGCTGCTACTACATATAAAACATATTTTCCTTCAATTTAGGAGTTTCCCATGATGAACTGCTTGAGCTAGCCAAGTTTCATTTTGGTGACTCTTTGTCCACACACAAAGGAGAAATACCCGCTCTGCCTCCCTGCAAATTCACAGGAAGTGAGGTAGGGCAAGCCTCCTCAGCTAGCATTTAGCCCTTTGGGTTTCTTGTGTTCTGTTTGTGATCATAGAGTGTACAAAATGTGCTTGTTTCTAATGGGAGTAAAATGGGAGAAACCAGAGGCTTAAATTGGAAAGGGAAGAGGAGGGACTTGTGCGCTTTCATTGCGTATTAATCACCTCTCTCTTTCCTGAGGAAGCTAGGCTTTGAGGGGAATGCCGTAATTTGCTTTCTTCTGTTTTTTCCTTGAGACTATGCCCATTTAATGTATTTTGAAGTATGAAAGGGTGTTCTTAAAACGCCCCAAATTTTGACTTTCGCGTCAGGTTAAGTTTTGCCCATAGTGCATTTCTGGGAGCAGCTGACAAGACACGGAGCAAGTGAATGGGCCACTTGTCAGCTGCAGCCTTCAGCTCCCAGCGGCCTCCTGGGCCACGGCGGGGAGGACGCTCACAGGGGTTCCGGGGGGGGGGGGGGGGCTGCTGCTGGCCCAGGCACGCGGCTCTATAGCATCAGCGGTGCCGGAATAAGCCGTTAGGGCAGTGTTACAGTCCTGCTCATCCCTACCAGTGAGATCATTGGATTCTTTTTGACCAGGTAATCATCTGGCGGCTCTGTCTGTAGTATTTCAATCGAAGATCTTTTCGTGAAGTTTTGTTTCCAAAATGCAAGAAATTTTTCAAGATTAGACTGTTCATTTTAATGCGGCATGATTAAATCTTTCTTGTTAAGCCCGTTACGCGGTGGCAGTCTTAACCAGAGTTGTTTTGTCTGAACCAGATACGCGTGAGGGACGACAAGATGCCTTTGGCGCATCTTGCGGTAGCTGTTGAGGCCGTCGGTTGGGCACATCCAGATACAATCTGTCTCATGGTCGCAAACACACTGATTGGCAACTGGGATCGCTCTTTCGGAGGAGGAATGGTAAGTGATTTTAAAAATAATTTCCCACAATGAATGACAAGGTGGGACGCTGTACTGTGAACTGACTTAAAATAAAAACTGATCCTGGATTGAATCTTGGGCCAGAAAAAATTTTGTGTGTGGGTGCCATAAAGTTTTAAGTTGGGTATGTAGCACAATTTGAATAAGGGTAGAATTTATTAATAGTACCATATCTACTGTAATCTAGTTTTGATTATGTGGAGGTTAATTTCCTTGTTTTTCAGAAGTGTGCACAAAGCATTTAAAGGTAAAACGCATCAGATCTTTCGGTGTACTCTGTAACAGCTGAAAAAATTTGTAAAAAGAACACGATACAAGAAACATGGTAGGGGCGCCTGGGTAGCTCAGTAGGTTAAGCAGCTGCCTTCGGCTCAGGTCATGATCCTAGGGTCCTGGGATCGAGCCCCACACTGGGCTCCCTGCTCAGCGGAGAGCCTGCTTCTCCCTCTCCCTGTCACTCTGCCTACTTGTGATCTCTCTGTCAAATAAATAAAATCTTTTAAAAAAATGGGAAAAAAACAAGCCATGGTAAGGAATTTGGATAAAAGGAATTCTCTGTACAAAAATTTTTGTAACTTGTCTGAAATTCAAAATACAAAATATGTTTGTACACTTCTTGTAGCTGTCTTTGGCTTCACACGTGGTAGGATTTCATCAAATCCGTAAGCATATACCTGAGAGCCCAACAAATGGGGCCAGTGACCACAGTGAATTCCTCCAGTAGAGGCGGTGTGGCTACTGTGTTAATACAAGCTTTTGTTGCTTTCACACCATGCATTTCTCCAGGGATACACTGGGCTGGTGAGGAGGACAGCTCTCTCTTGAATTTTAACTTCTTGAGATATTGCTAGATTGAAACTCCACCCATTGGGGCATTTACTCTTTGCCACAGAACTTTTTTTTTTTTGTAATTTGGGCATGTGCGCCTGCAGTTTTCTTGGACAGTGTTTTCCCTTACAGAATCTCTCCAGCAGGCTGGCGCAGCTCACCTGTCATGGCGGCCTCTGTCATAGCTTCCAGTCCTTCAACACTTCCTACACGGACACGGGATTGTGGGGCATCTACATGGTGTGTGAGCCGGCCACCATCGCCGACATGCTACAGGTTGTTCAAAAAGAATGGTGAGAAAACAAATCCTCATAATTCCCATTTTAAACTAGTTTCCTTATACGGCTGGTGATTTGATGGTGGTGTTAGCATTTAATCGAGAGAACGAGACTAAAGAGTAGCAGCTGTTGACATGTTTTTAACGATCACAGAGCTTTCTTCCGAGTCTCATGTAAAGCTGACTGACTTTATCCTGTAGGGAAATTCTTAATCTTTTAAGAAGCAGATTACTTCAGAAAGAGGATTGTAAATGTTTGGAAAATATCTCTACAAGGTACTTGGTTTGGAAAGGTGGTGTTAATGCCAATGAATCCGAAGTTGCTAAAAGAAAACTGCTGTTTTTCCCCGAACTGGTGCCCTGACGACGGCAGAAAGGCCCATGCTGCTGGGGAATCTTCCTTATTAGCTCTGCTTCCTCTCCTCCACCTCTCAAGTCTCATTAACTGGGTGGTATTTGTTAATTAGCAGGCTTAAGTTAGACTCCGCTGGATTCTGTTGAGAACCCAGTGGCCTCCAGACCTATCCTCCAGCATATCAGATCCTGACACAGGGACTGCTGAAGTATTTCTAAAAATGCAGTCACAGCCTACTTTCATGTTGGATTGAACCTCTATCTGTAATCATACAGTAGCTTTTGTGTAGCTACTGGGATCATTAAAATTTCAAATTTTCATTATGCTGAAGTCCTAATCACTTGTATGTTATGGTGCAGAGTACATAGAACATAGCACGAAAGGCATTAACTCACAAAGCACATAAGCTTTTCAGACTGACATTGTCGTTTTCCCCATTGGTTTTAGGGTGCGGCTCTGCACGAGTGTGACTGAAAGTGAAGTCGCACGAGCCAAAAATCTCCTCAAAACAAACATGCTGTTGCAACTTGACGGTAAGAATAAAGACCTGGATTCCCTTGTCACACAGCTGATCTGCATTTTCTTTTATTTATTTATTTTATTTGACAGAAACACAGCTGGAGAGGGAACACAAGCAGGGGGAGTGAGAGAGGGAGAAGCACGGAGTCCGATGCGGGGCTCGACCCCGGGACTCTGGGATCATGACCTGAGCCGAACGCAGATGCCTAATGACTAAGCCACCCAGGCGCCCCCTGTATTTTCTCTTTTAAACAGGTTCTACTCCAATCTGTGAAGATATTGGCAGGCAGATGTTATGTTACAACAGAAGAATTCCCATCCCTGAGCTTGAAGCAAGAATTGATGTAAGTAGTCTTTTGATACTACAGGTGCTTGTATAAAAGCTGAAAATGTGGGGCGCCTGGGTGCCTCAGTTGGTTGAGCGACTGCCTTAGGCTCAGGACATGATCCCTGAGTCCCGGGATCGAGCCCCACATCGGGCTCCCTGCTCGGCGGGAAGCCTGCTTCTCCCTCTCTCACTCCCCCTGCTTGTGTTCCCTCTCTAGCTGTGTTTCTCGCTGTCAAATAAAATAAAAACAAAACAAAGCTGAAAATGTTTAGAAATCCCTGCTTAAATTTTAAAAAGTTCTACAGACTCTGTCTTAACTACACAAAGCTCTGAATGCTGCTATCTTCTTTCAGGCTGTAAATGCTGAGACGATTCAGGAAGTGTGCACCAAATATATTTACGCTAAGAGTCCAGCTCTTGCTGCTGTCGGTAAGCCCAGCTCCTTTTCTCTCATGCACAAAGTGCCTGAGTACTTGCCTTTTACTCAGGTTTTCCTGTCTTCTTTTAATCCTTAGGTCCCATTGAACAGCTGCCAGAGTTTAACCAGATTCGCAGGAACATGTGCTGGCTTCGTGATTAAAATGCTCCTACTCAGAATATTTTGAACATGTGTATTTATAACGCTAACAGATCTGCAAGCTTTAAGCTACCAGTCTCTAAGGAAAAAAATAAAAACTTACGTACTTGGAAATTTGAATGAAACACTGCGTCCGGCTTTGTAAGGGTAGGACCACCACATTGAATGGCAGATCGGCCCATTTGAAATTAGCACTAGAGTTTTAAGAATGAAAATTTGTACAATAGTTTGTTTTATTATAAAAATGCACACACAACAAAGATTGTCAGAAGTCATTTCTTGGCTCTACTTGCGTTCAGCACTTGCTCTTGTGCGGCTTTCTTGGCTTTTACCATCTCCACGAGTTCCTAGGAAGGGGGAGAGGGTTGGCGAAGGCGCCCTCGTCCTGACTGTGGTACAAGTATGCGAACCATTGGGGGGGGGGCGACGGGAGGGGGGGGATCCGTAAGCAAGACCCCAGCGCTGAGGCTGGAACGCTGCTAAGGTTGGTCATTTCCTTACGATGTATTTGAAACGGTAATGGACTCGAAGTTCTAAAACCTTGCTCACCTTGTATCGCCTCATGCAGTCCTTCTTCGTGCGGCCGGGCACCGCTTCTGCTATTTTTTCCCACCTTTCAGGTGTATTTACTGGGTACGTTTTTAAAGCTTGTTCCAAAAGCTTCTGTTCTTCCGTCGTCCAAGGGGTGAAATCTGTGCATGGACCTATTGAAGGAAAATTTTTATTTGAAAAATAGCCTCATGGAAAATTCCGTAGCAGCCCCTCCGGGAGAGTCTAGGTGCGCAGGTACCTGGGTAAGCAGCCATTCCAGTCGCCGTAACTCACACGTGAAAACCTCTAAAGTACTAAACGAGAGAAGAAACTTTTAAGATCGCTCACATCCCCCAAACTATCTCGGGGTATGTGTTTTGTTTGTAAGCAGAGTTGGAAATATCTGCCTTATATTGCTGGTCTCATAAAACCTTCAACTATACTCACCAGACTGGCTGGTTGAAAAAAGTCATAAGGGAACTACCTCAGACTTTTAGGTAGGTAAGACCCTGGCAAACATTCTCTTTTTACACTAGAGGAAAGAGCCTGGCAAAAGTCAACCAAGTGCCCCAGGTTTCAGTGCTCTAGGGGCACGAGACTGTGCGCTCCAGTGTGACACATTCAACTCCTCCATCCCCTGAATTCTTACACATGCTTGACCAGACCTCTCACATACGTCTCAGCACAAATGTAGGCCTTCTAAGGCTATGTAATAGCAGACATCATACTTCTGCAGGAAAACGAGAATGTTCAATGGGTGAATAGCTGAAGTCAGCTTCTAAATTCCAGGAAGCCCTTAGTGGGATTTCCTTTGACTGGTCACAGTGGAAAAAAACAGTGGAGGTCATAGGGAGCAGGAAAATAAACCCCTTCAGAAATGCCCTCCAAGTGTCCTGGAACTTCCCTCTGTTACTTATCTTAAGAGAGCCTAAATAATGCCCAGCTTAGACCAAAAAACCCCACCCCCTGACTTGCCACCACAGTAGGGTTTTTTGCTTTTTATACCATAAGCCTCTTTAATAGGATAATAAACCAGATTAAGACTACAGGAAAAGTGGGACTCCAGGGACAGTTATCAGAGTTAGTTAATCCCGAAACATGTATTTGGGACTGGGATTTGGAAGGCATACCTAGCCCAAGGTTTGTTTAGGGGGAGAACAGATGGGGCGTCAAGTGAAATAGAACTTTCCCCACTTCTGTCAGCCATTCACAGAAAAAAAGTTGGCACCGAAATGCACATGTATACGCGGACAAAAGTTTTACAGATGCTACCCAGTTATGTGAGAGGCCTAACACTCGCTGATGCTTTCTATCCAGGACCTGCCTGTGCGTCACAATTTACAGTGTGAAACACACTGTCCACGGAAGACCACCCAGGACGATGTCAGCACCCTAACAGGTTTCAACTAAATTTTATTTTGAAACAAAGAATCCCTACACCTGCTCCCCAGATTGCCCAAATCTGAACATTTTTACCACGCTTGCTTTTTCTGTTTACTGACATAACTTACTCTGAACCATGTAAGTTGGAGACATGATGCCCTTTACTCCTTAACTTGATTTTTCCTTAAAGCCAAGGACATAATTATATTTTTCAAAATCAGGAAATTAACCCTGATAAAATACCACTATCTAGGCTGTAGACCTCATTCAAATTTCAACTGGCCCAATATCCTTTAATACTGATTTGTAAAATCTAGTCAACAAAAGGAAGCCAGAACCCAGCCCCTCCCCTAATGCCCCTGAAATGGAAGAAGTGCGGTTCTCAGTGGTGTCAGGAGTCCCTGACTGTCCCAGAAAACGCTTCCTTTCTACCTTCTAGTCTGCGAAATGCTTTATTTTCCAGTTATTCTTAACAGACCCAAGGTCCGGTCTATCACAGTGTAAATACATGGCTAGCATTTTCTAAAGAAAAATGGTTTAATTACCTTCAAATCGTTCTGAAGGTGTTGCGTTATCTGCTTGAGGCACTACTCCATGTTCTTTTTTAAATTTATCAAAAGCTTTTTTGTTTATATCATCTTTTTGATGAGGGTCTGCAAAATGAAAAGATCACAGATCTCATTTAGTGTTTCATTAAATTGCGCAGATTATTTTAAAAATTGGTATTCAAGGTAGCAGAGAAATTGATTTGCTCACCAAGTTTTTGAAGACTCTTTGCTTTGCCAATAACATCTTTGGCAGTTCTCTTGACTCCAGAAGAGGAGTGTATGTTCATGTAATTAGCGATAACTTCCCATCTAGAGACCACAGTATGTAAGTTAGAGGGTAAAAGGCCCAAATAAAAGCTAGAATGACCCTTCCATTTGTAATACTATAATATCTATAATATCTAGAGAATGAGCTCTAAATTAGTGGTCTCATTACTATTACCTGGACTATAGCTTTTTGCTTTTCATGTTTAAACCAATTGTATATAATCCTGGTTTCAAGTCTATAAAAACCTTATCAAGGGGCGCCTGGGTGGCTCAGTTGGTTAAGCAACTGCCTTCGGCTCAGGTCACGATCCCAGAGACCCGGGATCGAGTCCCACATCGGGCTCCCTGCTCTGTGGGAGGCCTGCTTCTCCCTCTCTCACTCCCCCTGCTTGTGTTCCCTCTCTAGCTGTGTTTCTGTCAAATAAAGAAATAATATCTTTAAAACAAAACAAAACCTTATCGATTTCTGTGTACAAACTAAGAGTAATAAGACTACACAAAAAGAGAAATTCAACAAAGAGCCTTAGTTTACTCATCTATAGAAAGAGTTCTAAACTCAGACTTTGCAATCAGTTTTGGTTTGGGGTGGTAAGCAAGGGAAGATTAAGACTAAGAGAAACTCAGGAACCCGGACCTAGTACCCAGGACAAGCCATGATGGAGTAAGCCAGCCTGAGAGTCAAGGTTTAGGTGTCATAATCTTTAATTTCCTGAAAAATTAATGAAGCATCCTCCTGTATGTGTTGGGTAAACTGCAAAATCCTGCAGACTCAAAATGCACTCTGCATTTCACACTTTCTACAGAATGCAGTGGAAGGAGTCTGTCTAGGCTCAGGCATAACCCTGAAGTCTCAGCTGTAACCAAGGCTGTGTTAGGGCGTTGTCCGCATCTTCCCTGGGCTCTAGTATGTGCGCAAGAGAAGTTTCATTAGGGGCGCCTGGGTGGCTTAGTCGGTTAAGTGTCTGCCTTCGGCTCAGGTCATGGCCCCCGCGTTCTGAGACTGAGTCCCATGTCCACTGGGCTTCCTGCCGAGCAGGGAGCCCATTTCTCCTCTGCTTGTGCTCTCTCTCATGAATAAATCTTAAAAAAAAAAGAGGCTTCATTAAAACCAGTACCTTGAATTTGTTCCAGCAGGGAAGAGGTTCACAGCTTTGATTAGTAATTGCAGATCATCTTCGGACCAGTTTTTACTGCCATTTCCACCTCCTCCAGCTGATTTCTCTGCATTCTTGGATGCTTGGCGCATGCGAGCCTCAGCTTCCTCTTTCTCTTTTCTAATTTGCTCATTTATTTCTTCTATCTACACAAATATCATGGGTGAGTCAGGGACTTAAAATATCTTGCTACACTCCCTTTCTGGCAGAGCTCTGTGGTTCTCAGTACCCCCCGACTGCCCTGCGTGCCTCCCGCGCCAACCCCCAGAGCGGCCAGCAGGCCTGCACTCTGGCTTTGCCTCACTCCGGCCTCCAGGCCGCACAGCCTGCAGGAGACACCGAGAACCACCCTCCGCCTGACCTGCCCTGCATTCGTGTCCTCTGACCGATCTGCCTTGGGCACGACTTGTCAAGTCTACAGTCACTGGGTTATTCGCCCATAAGGGCGATTTCAGACCTCTCTCTGAGCTCATACCCACTCTTTCAGAAGATAGCCTCATTTACTTTCTAAAAAGGTAAAGGCATAGAAAGTGGCCAGTGTTTTATCTTCGAGTTCCATCTGGTACTACGCTGTTACTTCCAGTCTGTCTTTAAATAGGCACAAACAAAAAAGAAAAACCTTTACCTGGCTTGTTGCTCCTGTCAACAGCTCTCTAGGAGTCATCCGTGACTCATTTTCCCCTCCCACCCCCACAGCGATTCCAGTGACTCCCACCATCCCTCACGGCCCGAGTCCATCCAGAGTCTTATAGTCACATGTATGCGGTACATCCTGCCCGCAGAAGCCAGCTTGGAAGTTACATGAGCCCTTTGCTACTCAAAACACCCGCAGTTAACAGAAAACAGCCATCATAGCTGCTTAATTTGGCTCTACTTTTCCCAACCATTTTCATCTCCCACCTCTCCCCCTTGTTGCTCCTACCCTGAGCTCCTACGGCTCCTGCTTTCCCCCGACCTTCAGCTTAGCACCGTCCGTCCTTCGAGGCTGGCTCACTCCTTTCACTGACCTTTCCCTGGCCACTCTGCCCTGCACTGGGTACCCCGAGACCCTCCATGCTCTGGTCCTCAGGCCTTTTCTCTTCAGCATAACTGTTCCTGAACTCCTGAGGCTGCAATAGCATGAGGCATTTCTCCAAACTACCTAGACTATATACTGCTATACACTGTAGCTACCACTCCATGTTACAGTGCACTGAATTTCTCGGCCTGTTTCCCCATCTGTAAACTAAAAGGTGTATGCCAGACAGAACAAGGATTTCTTCTGGTTGCAAACGTTACTATCCTACACAAAGATGCTCAAGGAA
This sequence comes from Spilogale gracilis, assembly GCA_004023965.1. Lineage (NCBI taxonomy): Eukaryota > Metazoa > Chordata > Mammalia > Carnivora > Mephitidae > Spilogale > Spilogale gracilis. The sequence continues at coordinate 105,992 of PITA01004107.1, read as the reverse complement.
TAGTTGAAACAATTATTTTTTCTAACAGTGACTTCGAAAAAAATATGATTAATGTGCTATAGATAGCACAAATCAAACACGACACATGGTAACTTTACAGACTCAATCCAGTTTACAGCAACAACAGCACTTACTAGCAGCACCACATACTGGGGACACAAAGAGAAATGAGATTCTTTGCCCATATTCGTAACTTACACGGTTAGGTGGGAAAATACTGAGGTGAGAGCGACACCATAAGCAGAATTAAATGCTAAAGGTAGACGTGATTGTTTTCTATTACCTGTTTTTCCAGAGCAGCCTTTCCTACTTCTTTTGTAGATGATGTGAGTGTCTCATTCAAGCACTGTAAGCTAAAGGGAAAAAGGGGATGAAACTTTATCCTAAGCCCAAGACAAGACTTCAGTAGCACTCCTGTAGTCATACCTTGCTAGTTCAAGCCGGTCACAAAGTTTTTCCACTTCTTCCATCATTTTAACCCGCTCTGCCTCAGTGTCAGAGAAGTGATTCCAGGTCTAGAAGCACAAACACAAACATTTTCATCTTCGGTCTTATCTACTGATACTAAAGAATATGTCCACGAACACAACTGCAAGACACTGAGTTCCCAAGAGATTCCTGAGGGGAATGTATGGCCTTCCAAACACTAACAATCGTACTCTCAAGGCTCTCCTTGACCTGCTAGCGATAAAAAGCCATTACCAAGAGGATGGAGGAGTAAAACAGAAAAAAGGTGATGGTGTGGAAGATCACTGCGTGTTATAAAAGTCAAAACGATTCCCCAGAGAACCACCTAAGAATCAAGAAATTCTGTATGATGACTCAATCCTCTTCGTCGGGCTGCCTATTCTTTGTGCTAAACTGTAAAATTTGCTAGAACTTTTAAATGTGAAATTAAAGGTAATGTAATGTGTTAAGGAACAAGAGGTATTAGAAAAAATTACGATTAAAGTTTGTGCTCAATGTCTCCCATTCCTTAATGGAGACATTAATTAATGTCTTTAATGCTTCCTTAATCTACAGTCTGGCTCTCACTAAGGTCCCAATGCTGCTTTTACTGTTGACCCTTCCCAAGTGTCCAAAAGCACTACTGATTTTCTTCCTGTCTGGGTCACTCCTTCCCAGGTTCCTCGTCCTCTATATCAGTACCTTAACCAGGGTGTTTGCATCCTCCCTCTTCCCCCCCTTGGCCCCCCCCCCCATGATCTGCTCACATGGTTCCTAGTGGCACTGAGATAGAGAAGACTTTAGTGATCCCACTCTTGAACTCCAGACTTATAGAGCCAACCACCCACTCAGAATTTCCATCTGATGGTGGCGCCTGGGTGGCTCAGTTGGTTGAGCGACTGCCTTCGGCTCAGGTCATGATCCCGGAGTCCCAGGATCGAGTCCCACATCGGGCTCTCTGCTTGGCGGGAAGCCTGCTTCTCCCTCCCTCACTCCCCCTGCTTGTGTTCCCTCTCTTGCTGTGTTTCTCTCTGTCAAATAAATAAAATCTTAAAAAAAAAAAAAAAAAAGTTTCCATCTGAGCATCTCGATGTGCTCAACATGCCCTAAACTGAAGTTACCTGGAGCAGGTGGAAATGGCAGTAAACTGAACGTAACACTTTCTTTCAGCTTTTTCCTTCTCTGTTTTCTATTTCATTGAAATTAAACCATCACCTACCGCGTGCTCAACGCAGGAAACCGGGGCGTATGTGAACCCTCCCTTTACTAACCACCGACAACATACGATCCGTGGCACACAGGCGACGGCCCATCCTGCTCCCCAAATACTAGCTCACTTCCTTCACCTTTTCTGTTCCCACCCTCTCTCACCCGGATCATGGCAAAAGGCTCCCAATTGTCTCTGCCTCTAGTCTTCTCTCAGCATCCTGGCTGAAACCCAATAGTATGAACTAGCAAGACATGTAACATCCTCTAGGACCCAGCTCCTCACCTCTTCAGCAGCCCCCAGTTCATTAGACCGAGCTTCCCTGGATCTCTGCCGCCCTTCTACGCTCCCTGACCTCTCTCATCGCTGATCTCATGCACACACTGCTTCTACCGGTCAAATCCTACCGGATCCAGAAAGCCTTCCGTGACTACCTTTTTGGTACTTTCTCTTCCTACTACTCATCTTAAAGTGTTTACTTCTGGGGCGCCTGGGTGGTTCAGTTGGTTAAGCGACTGCCTTCGGCTCAGGTCATGATCCCGGATCCCGGGATCAAGCCCCACATCGGGCTCCCTGCTCGGCGGGAAGCCTGTTTCTCCCTCTCTCACTCCCCCTGCTTGTGTTCCCTCTCTGGCTGTTTCTGTCTGTCAAATAAATAAAATCTTAAATAAATAAATAAAGTGTTTACTTTTAATTCTCTACCATTAACCAGATTTCTGGAAGGCAAGACCCACGTCATCACTGGATCTACACCAATTATCACTGCTGGGCACATATTAAGTGCTCACTAGTTATCTGGTACATGAACTCATCGTGGAAAGGAGCGATAAAGGTTACTCATGCCAGAACCCTTACCCTCATTTATGCATCAACTCTTAAGAACTATTCATATTTAACTATTTAAATTTCTGCAGGTTTCTCACTACATGACAATGTTCTAAGTACTGCATGTGAATGCTCTCATTTAGACTTAATGATTCTATTAATGGTGACTATTTCAGCTACTGTGTAGGTAAGGAACCTGGGGGACAAAGGGGTTCAAGTAACCTTCTGAGGGCCCACAGACATTCAGCATCTACTGGAGAATGACTTCAGACCCAGGCGGCTTGCTCTCAGCCTGAACTCTTTACCACTATGATAGAATGCATCCTTCTCACAATTTTCTGGGTGAAATCTGAGGAAAATACTTCATTTTTTCTTTTTTATTTCCTCTTGCTGACCAAAAAAGACTGAAGTGACTACCTATGCTTATATTTTGGTTAAACCTCTTTCAAAGCCTGCTGATGGGGGCAGGTTAATTTCAATTACACATTAACTGAAGGTTCAGGATGGCATATACTAAAATATTATATATCCGATATCTAATAGGGCCTTTGGACAATGACATGGAAGAGAATGTTTCGGCACACGGTACACACTTCCATACTATCAGGATTTAACTCAACAGTACAGTACGTGATACTGTAAGGCAACCTCTCCCTATAGCTTGGCAGTTCATCAATTTATTCATTCAGTGCTATCTGACAAGGAGCAATACTGGTCCCTGACTCTACCAACTTCGAATGTTAAGAAAAGCTCTTGGACAAAACTACATTTGAATACTTCTGGAATTTTTTTGGTATTTTTCAGCCACACCACCGAAGCCTTTGCAATGATCCTGTTCAGATACTCATTTGAATAACCAACCATACAAAGACATTGTGGGGATAATCAAAGAGGTTACTGGAATACTGAGCAAGGTTTCTTTTCTTTTTTTTAGGTTTCAAAATAGCATGATGTTTCTGTTAAAAAAACCAATTACCACAGCTGCATACTGCAATATGCACATGTGAAATCTTTAAAAAGGGAATTTAAAAGCTTTTAAGATGTTTAAATGACATTAAAAAAGTATGTAACAGTTTAATTATATTTACATAGTATCATCAAGGAAATATTGTTAAGTTTAATCAGCAATTGGATTTGTTACCTGGTGTCGGTTCACTCACACAGTGTGACGTACCTTGCATGAGTTTCGAAGTTTTTGCCTTTCCTTCTTAATGGCTTTTTTCTGGATATCTTTTTCCTTCTTTGCCAATAATGCTTGTTGTCTAACTTCCTCCTCTTCCTTCTCTTTAGCTAACCGAGCGGCTTCCAATTCAGCTTGTCTTTGCTTTAATAATGGAAAATAAAATCATTTTAATAAGAACACTTGGATTTCTAAATGTCTTTAATCTTACTCCAAAAAGTCAACCTTTAAATAAACTAGGAAAAAAGGTGACATGTCAACTTATTGAAGACTGAAGGTTGAATTGAGAAAAGCAGCTGGTACAGGTCTGTATTTATTAAAAATGTAAAACAGGCACATTAGAAATAAGTACAGTATTAAAGGATATATAGGACATGTTGTAGCTTAATAAAAATCTGCTTCAAGGAATATGCCTGTAATTATCAATGGTACCAATTTATCAAGATTTATTCATGTAGCACCTAATTCTCTACTTTAAGGTTATAAGTTTTTGTTTTTTGTTTTTTTTTAAGTACCCAGGGTAGAGTCTAACACAGGCTTTGAACTCATGACCCTTAGGTCAAGAGCGGGATATTTGACTGAGCCATCCAGGCGCCCCTCAGAATTTCAGCTTTTTAAATATATCTGAGGATTAAAGACCTTATGGACACTTGCAGTCCAACTTCATCATCTTACTTTTTCTTTAGCTTCTTGCTCCTTCCGTTTTGCTTCTGCTTTTGCTTTCTTTTCTGCTTCTTTCTTGGCTTTTTCTTCTTCCTTAAATTTTTTTATTCTTGGATCACAGCTATACGCATTGTCTACCAGGAAAAAAAAGTTAACTTTTTCAACTTGCAATATTTAAAGAACCTTTCCTTTAATTGTCTTTATATATTTATATTTAGTTGAATATATCTCTAATTAAATATCAATCACGCTTACCAACTAACGTTCTTATTCTGTTCATTTCTTCTTTCTTCCTTTGTGCCCTTGTGGCTCTGTTCTGCTTTTCGATCCATCTCCTCTCATCACGACTATAAAACAGAAAATATTGCGAACTAGTGATTATAGAGGGTATCACTGGAAATGTAATATTTTGTAAGTTTATATGTAAATAATGTCTGAGAAGGTTAGAATGCCATGTCACTATTAACATTGATTAAAGGGTGATTCTACTTAATATTAATTTTGGTTGATTTTCTGGGAATATTCAGATCAAAAGTTATCTTCCTACACAGGGAAAACTAAAACCCAGCTAAGCAAACAGAAGAAAAACAATTTGCTGAATTGAGGTTTTGTGGCAATTGTATTTCTTGGCAATTTCTTAAGTATATCATAAATACTGATTTGGCCTCATCTAGTTTAACTTGTGAGATGGGATCTCAAAAATACTACTAAAACACTCAAGAGGATACACGAAGAAAATTATTTAAGAAAATATATGCAGTATATTTATACAACATCACAACAAGGAACCAAATAACTATCTTCCTTTATTAGTGACTTACATACATACCATTCTGCTTTTTCTTTTTCTTCTTCATCTAAATAAGAAAATTCTCTCCAAGAATCAAAATTATACCTAATACAGACATAAGACAGATAAAAACAAATAAAACAAAATTTTAAAGATAAAAACAAAAGCCAAAGAAATGAAAAAAAATCTTCCTTTTAAAATTAGGTTAGATACACCTACTTCTAAGAAACATTAATGGCAAGTGGATGAGTCTCTTAGTAGAGCCCCACCCCTCCCACTGCTGGCACTAACACTAAGCTCAAGTCATCTTCTTCCTTCTCTTTCTTAAATGACACTGTATTAGGTATGGAAATCTAAAAGTACGTTCATCACCCCTTAATTAAAATCACACCTCCCTGTCATCTCCAACAGCTTTCTCTCTTGCCTGGGATCTCCTCACCTTCACCTGGCCTAGTCCGTAAAGTCCTAAGGTAACCCCCAAAGTGGTTACTGCATCTCTGATTTACATCATCTGAAGGAAAAAAGCAACTACAACCAGTAGAGCTAAATTTGGTCATTTTTGTTTCTTATTAATCTCATGTTTTCATTTACCAGATACTTAATGAGAAAACATAGCACATGTAATTATGAAGTGGCCATGAATACTGTGTTTATATTAGTGAATCAGTTACAGAGGCAGACACTGCTTTCCTCACGTAGTCAAGTATTTTTATTAGCAAGACAAATGAAAATATATTTATTTTTACTGAAATCAAATGGCTCCTTAATTTTCATTTTTTACCACTATAGTATGCTTGGCATCTAGAGATCTGATTATTAGAAAACAGATGAAAAAAATCATGAAAGCCTATCACATAGGAGATAATACAGTATTATGTGAAAACCTTTATGATTACTTCTGATTAGTGTGCTTTTTGTTCAGGGAAGATTCTGGGATTCTCTTCTCCTTCAATTACTTTATCAACTAGAGCAAGTATTTACTGAATAATTTTCTTTTTAAAAGATGACAGCATCTTCTCCTCTCACTCCCCCTGCTTGTGTTTCCTCTCTAGCTGTGTTTCTGTCAAATAAAATCTTTAAAAAAAAAAAAAAGACAGCATCACAGAAACAGTATACTCACTTACCAGAAAGAATAAAATGCATCTACATCTTCAAATGATGAATTCATATCACCAAGGTTAGGGACATTTTTTTTATTTGACCATCTGAAACATTAAAAGAGAAAAATTCAATTCAAAATTTTGTTTAAAAGGTCACCAGAGAGGCTAATTTATTTAAAAAATTTTCTTAGTAATCCCCTATAATCTCCCTTCCTTATGACTAAGCTGGAGCTGGAAGATCAGCAGTGGGATACTGAACAATGCAGGCGCGATGAGAGAGGACAAGGGTAGACAGGGCTGGGGAGAAAACAATGCAACTGGTCTCATCATCAGGCTGTCTTCAGCTCCATAAATCAGCAGCTGCCACACTGGCTAGGAAAAAAGCATGAGCCCCCTCTCCCAAGCACACTTACTCCTACCTCTAAACACGGAAACAACCTGCAGGCCCAGACTTTTTACAACTGTTAATACAGAGACGATCCCCACCCCATCATCACCATGACCATCCCCCTCAGAGTCAGACTTTTCAGTTCAGCCCCTCACCATCTCTAAAAGGATCCTAAGGCTGTTACTGACCCATGTTTTCTACTCTATGAAACTGTTCCGCAACAAAATGTATTACACTATTTTGTTTTTACCTTCAACCCTATTACAAAACAAAATGAGGAAAGTGGGCAGAGAAAATATTAAGCCGCGCTAACCCTATAAAGTGGATTTCAAACCTGACTGCACATTAGAATCACCTGGGAGTATTTAAATATCCGACAGACACTGCAAACTCATTAAATCGAAATCACAATGAAATCCCAATCTCTCCAGGTGGAACACAGCCATCAGGGGGGTCTTCAAACTCTCCAGCTGATGCCGAAGTGCAGTCAAGCTGTGCTCTAAGGAAACCTTCCGGTGCAGATGGAACCCCAAAATGCAGAATATCGACACACACCATTTAAAAAGTGACTTTAAGGAAATAAATTACACATACACTCACATTAAAGTTGTTTCACCCTTTGTCAGAGAACCTTATGATAACGAAATGCTCCAAGAAACAGTTCAGAAAGAACAAAAGCTTTATCAAATGGTAAGAGGCCTAATAGAGTATGTGCACATTATTAGTAAAGGGGAAGCAAAAGAATGGGAAATTACCATCACCTAAGTAACAATATCACACTACATAAAGTCAGCTACTGTTCTTTCCCACGAAGGAAATCTGAAAGAAAAACATCCTATGAGGTGTAAAGGAATTTTGCCATGGAAAGGCAGAAACTTCTGTTCAGAGCGCAAAATAAATTAAGAGCAATACGTTCAGCAGAGGGGCAACTCTGGAGAGGAGGAGGAGGAGGAGGGGGGCAAACTCTCATCAGGGGAAAGATGCAGACGCCCGGAAGCACATGCAGCAAGCCCATACAGCATTAAGATCACAAGGGGATCCCTTCACTCACCTAGAGTTCCTTTCAAACACTGGGGAAAACACTTCGAAGAAATTGTCTTTTGCTTCACTTTTAGAAGGAACTGAGTTATCAAAAGTAGGATCTACACTGTTGAATGCCCGTCTTTTCACTGGATCAGATAACATTTCATAAGCTGAGGAAAAAATGGTAAGGTCACATTACCATGACTCTACATTTTTTTCCTGTGAGGGGAAAAAAATCCCCTTCCTTTAAAAAAAGGTTATTATTTTTCATATTTAAAAATGAAGTGAGCTTGTAGGCTGGAAGAGACTGAGTCTGGGTAATGATACCTCCAGACTACTGGGTATAATCTCATTTCACTACTTCCTTCAGAATCTTCTGGAAGCCACATAACAAAACAACAGTTACATACGCAACCCTTAAGAACGCAAGACTCCGAGGAAAAAGAAATAGAAAATTAACCGTTAAAGACTCCAAGGTTGTAAAAAAAATCAAAGAATCCTTAGGATCTTGAGCACTGTGTAGGAATGGGCCAAACAGAGTAAGCTGGAAAGGGTGTACACAATTTTAAAAACTTAGCATATACAATCAGGGGCACCTGGCTGGCTCACTCGGCCAAACGTCCGGCTTGATCTCAGCTCAGGTCCTGACCTCAGGTTGTGCGTTCAAGCCCCATACTGGGAGTAAAAATCACATTTAAGGACACATTTAGAAATGGGAACAACCTATAGTAATTTGCTTAATGAAGACATGGCGATGTCAAGAGCAATACACTGGCTTAGGGTCCAGAGCAGGATAGAATCAAGTTTTGGATTTAAATTAGCAAAACGTCTGAGAAGCAGTCTAGTCCTACAAAGTATCTGAAATGGAGAAATTAGTATCCTTGTTAGAAATAACCCTTATGATGAATTAACTCTAGGATGAAATGCAGCCCGTATCAGCAGACACAGGGTGGGGCCCGAGCCCCCGCCTGCGGGTAGGCGGCCAGGTCCGGTCCCGCAGGGACCTTGAGGCCTGTGCTGCAGGCCAGGCTCTGGGGCGGAGTCTCAGAAACAACCAGACAGAACTCAAAGTGTACTGGAGCATCATGGCATAGTTATTAACTACAGAATGTACACTAGAAATCCAACCCCAGCACTTAATAATTATAACTATTCGGAATTCCTGACTCTAAAGCATTTTCTTACCTTTAGTTATGCAAGTGAAGTAGTCATTATCTCCTTCTTTTATTGGTTCACCAGCTGCTTTCCGTTTGTCTGGGTGATGTTTTAAAACCATTGCTTTATCTACAAAACAAGCCAGATTTAGACAATTTGTCACTTTATGCATCAAAACTAAAAATAAGGATGAGGAGCTTGGGAAGATGGCGGCGTAGGAGGATCCTGAGCTCACCTCCTCCCACGAACCCATCAGGACTGCAACTACATACAGTGCAACTCACTTTGAAAAGGACTTGAAGACCAAGGGAACAGCTTCTCCACAGCTAAAGATGTAAAGAAAAAGCCATACTGACAGGGGAAGACGGGAAGAGATGCAGTCTGGAACCCAATCGCAGTGCGGCAACCCACTGGGGCTGAAGGAAGGGCCCACGGGTGCAGGGGTCCTCCGTGAGGAGTGTGGGCTCAAGCCCTACCGGGCACTCTGGCCCTGGAGGGTCACACAGAGGGGCGCCCATAACATCTAGCTTTGAAAATCGGGGGCTTCACCCCAGGAGCTGGAAGGCTGTACTGAGACTCTGCTTCGAAAGGGCCAGAGCACTGTCCTCGCTCATTCTGAGACCCAGCACAGAGGCAGCAATCTGAAGAGCACGTGGGTTACATGTGACAGAGGTTTGCGAACTACTCACAGGGCATGCGCCAGAGGGGCAGGGATCTGCAGGAACTTTCTCCAGAAAGAAAAGTGCGGGCAGGTGCCGTTTTCCTTGCCCTCCTTCCTGCCCTGATGCTGGTGGGAGCCGGTTACACTCTCCATCTACCTAGCTAACACCACGTGTTCCACCCCGTGGTCCCCTGTAGAACCCTAGCATCCAAAGGTGCCCATCCCACGTGGCTCCCATCCCAACCCGCCTGGCAGGGAGCCTCAGTCAGAACCGGGACCTCTCCAAACCAGCTGTGGCCAGAGGAAGGGAGCAGCGCAGCCACCAGCACACCTGCCACTCTTGTAGCCTGACCTCTACAGCCGCGGCCACGCTGCTGGGGCCTAGCTGGACCAGTCTGTACCAGGAAGGTATACAGCCCCCGCCAACAAAATATTTCAGGGGGGCCTGGGCCTGGTGATGGGGGCGGGGGCAGTGCTGGGCCCCACGGGACACCTTTTACAGAAAGCCACTACTTTCAAGAAGAGAGGGAGCTTACCTAATACACAGACACACAGAGAGTCACGCGAACTGAGGCGACAGGAATAGGGTCCAAATGAACTATCGAAAAAAAGCCCAAGGAAAAAGAGCCACTAAACAAAATGGAAGTAAGCATTCAACCTGATTAAAGGCTGAAAGTAATGGTCATAAAGATGTTCACCGGCATTGGAGGGAAGAGTGGATGATTCAGTAAGTCCCTCAACAAAGACAGAAAATATGAAAAACGAACTACAGGAAATCAAGGCGAGATTAAAGGATGCAGAAGAATGTATCAGTGAGGAGGAAGACAGGGTAATGGAAACCAACCAAGCCGAATAGCAAAACGAAAGAAAGAAAGAAAGAAAGAATGGAGACTCTGTGGGTCACTTGGGTGGCTCAGTCGGTTAAGCATCTAACTTCCGCTCAGGTCTTGACCCCAGGGTCCTGGGACGGAGTCTGGCGCTGGGCTCCTTGCTCAGCAGGGAGCCTTGCTTCTCCCTCTGCCTGCTGCTCCCCCTGCTTGTGCAGGCTCTCTCTCATTCTGACAAATAAATAAATAAATCTTTAAAAAACACTAAAAAAATTGAAACTATGTTAAGGGACCTCTGCAACAACATCAAGTATAAGAGAACATCTGCATCATAAGGGTCACAGAAGGACAGAGATAGGGACAGAAAACTTAATTGAAGAAATAATGGCTGAAAACTTCCTCTACCTGTAAGGAAATAGATATCCAGCTCTAGAACACAAAGGGAGCCCCCCAAAAAGGAGAATGAAACCCAGAAGGTCTACCCCAATGCATAATTATTAAAATGGCAAAAATTAAAGATAAACAGAGTATTTTAAAAGCAGCAAGAGAAAAGGAAAGTTACACACAAAGAGAACTCGATAAGGATGATTTTTTTCAGCAGAAACTTTTCAGGTCAGAAGAAAGTAGCATGGTATGTTCAAGGTGCAGGGAAAAAAACCTAAAACCATTAACACTGTACTGAGCAAGATTACCATTCAGAATAAAAGAAAGAGTTTGTAAGACAAAAGCTGAAGGAGTCCATCACCATTAAACTAGCCTTACAAGAAATGTTAGAGGGAATTAAGTGAAAATAGGCCATAACTAGAAGAAAATGGTGAATGGAAAACTTCATTGGTAAAAGCAAACATACAGTGAAGAGATCACCTATAAAGCCAGTATCAAGGTAAAAAGATAAAAGTAGTAGAATCAGTTTTTACCCACAAAAATCAGTTACCAGATACACAAAACAAAAAGCTGGTAAAATATGACACAATACACATAAAGTATGTGGGGAAGTAAAAGTCATGCTTTTGAAATGTGTTTGAATTTAAGCAATGATCAACTTAATATACAGACAGGATGTTATATGAACCTCATGGTAACCACAAACCAAAAACCTGTAACAGGGTAAATCAATCAATCAATCAATCAATCAATCCAAGCCTAACTTTAAAGAAAGTCATCACCTCATGAGAGAAGACAGCTTGAGGATAAAGAAACAGAGAAGAGCTCCAAAATACACACCCCCCCCAAAAAAACCCCAAAACCGAAACAAAAAAACCCAAAACCAAACAAAACCCAGCAAGCAATTGGCAAAATGGCAGTAAGTACACACCTATTAATAACTGCTTAAAATGTAAATGGTCCAAATGCTTCAGAAAAGACACAAGGTGACTGAATGGATAAAACAATAAGATCCACTGGGGCAGCTGGGCGGCTCGGTCGGTTGAGCCTCTGCCTTTGGCTCAGCTCAGGTCATGATCTCAGGGTCCTAGGCTCAAGTCTCCCATCAGGCTCCCTGCTCGGTGAGGGGTGTCTGCTTCTCCCTCACTCTCTCTGTCTGTGCTTTCTCTATCACTCTCAAATAAATAATCTTTAAAAACAACAAGAGCCATCTATACTGCTGCCTCCAAGAGACTTCAGCTCTAAAGACACACACAGACTGAAAGTGAAGGGACTGAAAAAATATGCTGCGCAGATAGAATCGGGGGGAAAAAAACTGGGGTAGCAATACTATGTCAGACAAAATCAACTTTAAGATTTTATTCATTTATTTGACAGAGAGAGAGCGGAAGAGGGAACACAAGCAGGGGAAGTAGAAGAGGGAGAAACAGGTTTTCCACTGAGCAGGGAACCTGACATGGGGCTCAATTCCAGGACCTCATGACCTAAGCTGAAGGCAGACGCTTAACGACTGAGCCACCCAGGTGCCCCCAAAATCAACTTTAAAACAAAACTATAACTAGAGACAAAACAAGGCATTACTTAATGATAAAGTGATCAATCCAATGAGAGGATATAACAATTGTAAATATCTATAAACCCAACAGAGAAGCACCTAAATATATTTTAAAAATTAATGGTTATAAAAAATTGACAGTAATACACAATAATCACAGGGGCCTTTAATACCCACTTACATCGATGGACAAATCATCCATACAGAAAATTAGCAAGGAAACACTGGCCCTGACAACACATTAGCCCAGATATACTTAACAAACAGAACACGCGACCCAACCATGGCAGAATACACATTCTTCTCAAGTGCATATGGAACATTCTCCATGGTGGATCATATGTTAGACCATAAAACAAGTCTCAATAAATTCAAGAACACAGAAATTATACCAAGCATCTATTATACTCACAATGGCATGAAACTAGAAATCGATCATAGGAAAAACACGGGAGAAAAACAAACGTGCAGGCTAAACATGCCACCAAACAATCAATGGGTCAAGGAGGAAATCACTGAGGAAATTTAAGAAAACTCTGACACAAATAAAAAATGGAAACATAACGGCCTAAAAAGGCAACCTACTAAATGTGAGAAGATATTTGTAAATGATATATCTGATCAGGGGTTAATACCCCAAACATTAAGAACTCCTAGAAATGAACACCAAAAAAAAAAAAAAAAAAAAAAAAAACCCCAACAGGGGCACCTGGGTGGCTCAGAGGGTTACACAGCTGCCTTCAGCTCAGGTCATGACCTCAGGGTCCTGAGATCGCGTCCCACATCAGGCTCCTTGCTTGGTGGAGAGCCTGCTTCTGCTTCTCCCTCTCCCTGCCATTCCCCCTGCTTGTGCTCTGTCAGATAAACAAAACAAAACAAATAATCCTATTTAAAATGAGCAGAGAGGGGCGCCTGGGTGGCTCAGAGGGTTTACCTCTGCCTTTGGCTCAGGTTATGATCTCAGGGTTCTGGGATCGAGTCCCACATCGGGCACTCTGCTCAGCGGGGAGCCTGCTTCCCCCCTCTTCCTCTGCCTATCTGTGATCTCTCTGTCAAATAAATAAATAAAATCTTTAAATAAATAAATAAAAATGGACAGAGAACCTGAATAGACATTTTTCTAAGAGGATATATGGATGGCCAACAGACACATGAAATGATACTCAGTATCACTGATCATCAGGGAAATGCAATTCAAAACCACAAAGTGGAGGTATCAGCTCATACCGGTCAGAAGGGCTATTATCAAAAAGACAAGAACTAAGCTTTGGTGAGAGTGCAGAAAAAAAGGAACCTTCATACACTATTGGTAGTATTATAAATTATTTTTTAAGACTTTATTTATCTGAGAGAGAAAAAGCACAGGCAGTGGGGAAAGGGAGAAGCAGGCTCCCTGCTGATCAGGGAGCCCGATGGGGGGCTCAATCCTAGGACCCTGAGATCATGACTTGAGCCAAAGACAGACAATTAACAGAGCCACCCAGGGGCCCCAGTAGGACTGTAAATTGGTAGAGCCACTAGGAAAAACAGTACATAAGAAGTAAAAATGACTTTGAAAGATGGGTGAATTTGGTCTAGGTGAATGAAGACAGGAGGTAATTCCAAGCAAATGAGTAAGAATTAACAAGACACAGCGGGGGTGGGGGGGGGGAAACTGAGTTAAGGTCCTTGTAGCAAACACTTCAGGCAAGGAAAAAAAATTGTTTTTTAAGATTTTATTTAATTGTTTGACAGAGAGACAACAAGAGAGGAACACAAGCAGGAAGAGTGGGAGGGGGAGAAGGAGGCTTCCCGCAGAGCAGGGAGCCTGACAGGGGGCTTGGTTCTGACCTGAGCCAAAGGCAGACCCCTAATGACTAAGCCACCCAGGTACCCCAAGGAAAAATGTTTTTAAAGAGTCTTACTTATCACTCTTAAAACATCCTTCTCTGTATTAATAACTGAGCACTTTAGATGTGCCAGGAAGATTAAAAACAGAAATTATGAGTTTAAGGGAAGCGATCACTTGTTTTAAAACATTCTTTTGTTTTACATCATGTATTACCTAAAACCTTTATCTCATGTAACACTAAGTAATAAATAGCTTATAAAGCTGTGAGGGATGTAGAGAGGAAACTTGCCAAAAAAAAAAAAAGCACACGTGCAAGAGAGAATGATTTTTTTAAATATAAGTGTAATCAAGGGTGTCTGGGTGGCTCAGCCAGTTAAATATGTTTTTTAAAGATTTTATTTATGTGACAGAAAGAAAGAGCACAAGCATGGTGAGGGGCAGAGGCTGAGGGAGAAGCAGACTCCCCGTGGAGCAGGGAGTCCGACTTAGGACTGGACCCCAGGACCGGGAGATCATGACCTGAGCAGAAGGCAGGCGCTTAACCAACTGAGCCATCCAGGCGACCCAATGTCTTGACTCTTGATTCAGCCCAGGTCATGATCCTGGAGTCACAGGATGGAGCCCCATATCAGCCTCCCTGCTCACCAGGGAGTCTGCTTCTCTTTCTCTCTCTGCTCTCCCCTTGCTCATGCTCTCTCGCTCACTCAGTTAAAAAAAAAATCTTAAAAAAAAAAAAAAGAATTTTAGAACTAGAAGGGATGTTAGATTATCTAGTCACATTTTAAATTTTACAATGAAAAGACCCCTTCCCCCATATTCTCTCCTCTTCTATTCCTGCTCAGGAAAGCTCATTTTCTTAATAACTCAGCTTTAATTTAAAAGTGATTACCTAAAATGCTTTTTCTATGCATACAATTGTCATTTGTAATACATATCATACACATATACATTATACCTATCTACACATATACATTCATGACATATATATTATTTTTACATATATAAAACTTCTACTTCATGAGATATGAGATTTTCATTGCCAACTAACCTAAGTGAGAAACCTAAAATGCGAAAAAATCCTCAAAATAGAAGTTTTACATATAAGAAAATAACATATGTCATCTATATGTATAGTTACATTTATATATGTAATCTATATATCAATCATTTTCATTTATATTTACTGATTTCCCTTTAATTTTTTTCAGTACTTATACCTTGTAAGATACTTCATCATTCTCAATAATTTCAATATATTTTGTAGTTTCATTAGTATTTTCCATGCTTAAACTGAAAGTTTTTAAAAATTCCTTGAGGGGCACCTGGGTGGCTCAGTTGGTTAAGCGACTGCCTTCGGCTCCAGTCATGGTCCCGAAGATCCAGGATCGAGTCCCACATCGGGCTGCCTGCTCAGCGGGAAGCCTGCTTCTCCCTCTCTCACTCCCCCTGCTTGTGTTCCCTCTCTGGCTGTTTCTTTCTGTCAAATAAGTAAAATCTTAAAAAAAAAAAAATTCTTTGCAATTTTTTAGAATTTTAACGTATTTAAGTATCTATAAACCCTTCGTTATCTGAAGTCCTAATACCACCTAATAAACCTTCCCCTCTCTGGTGATGTATGATGTCTCCTTTATCACAGTAAATTCAATCAGGGTTTGTTTCTGGTTACCTATTCTTGCCCTGTGGTCAACTTTAAAATGATTATGCCCTCCTAATAAATTTGAGAACTTCCAAAAACTACTATTATTGCTTATTTCTCCTATATCTAGCCACTTGACTCAACCCTTTTTTGGTTTTCTAGGTAGAGCCTGTATCACCTACAAATAATATAGTTCTTTTCTTCTTTCCAATAGTTCTATTATTTAATATCTTAATTCACTAAAGCACACTCTAAAAATAGCGTAAAAAATAATAAGCAGGTCAGTCTCTGCCATGGATTTTAATGGGATATCACTACCCCACATGGTTAAGTCTGTTGTCTGTGCGTGTGAAATACCAAAGTAGGAAATTAACTGTGTTTCTTGGCAAAGTTCTATTTATCAAAAAGAAATGGCTATTAAATTGTGTCTAAACATTTTCACGATTTAGGAAATCACATATTACTGAAGCTATAAACAGATTTAGCTCTATTAATATATATCCTACCTGTTCATGGGTATAATTCTCTTAATGTGCTGTTAAATTCAATATGCTATCATTATTTTTAAAATACGTTAGTATTTATTTTCGTAATCTCTACAACCATTTTGGAGCTCACACTCACAACCCTAAGATCAAGAATTATAGGCTCTTCCAAATGAGGCAGCCAGCTGCCCTGGAAACATTTTTTCAGGAGGTAATTCTTTCATAACTTTTAAAATTTCTTCCTATTTAGAGATACCTGGATGGCTTAGTCGGTTAAACAACCAACTCATTGTTTTGGCTCAGGTCATAATATCAAGGTTGTGAGATCAGGCTCTGAGTCAGGCTCCAGGCTTGTCTCAGAGTCTGCTGGACATTTTCTCTCTCTTCCCTCCCCCCACCATTCATGTGAATTCTCCCTCTAAATAATAAAATCTTTAAAACATTTGCCTTTAAAATTTCTTCCTCAATTTCAAAAAAGTTCATTTATTTTTTAAAAAAGATGTTACTTATTTACTTGAGAAAGACAGAGTGCACAAGAGAGAGGGGGGCAGAGGGAGAGGGAGAAGCAGACTCCCCACTGAGCAGGGAGCCCAACACAAGGTTCGATCATAACCTGAGCTGAAGGCAGACACCTAATTGACTGAGCCACCCAGGCACCCCTCAAAAAAGTTCATCTAATCAAAAATTTTGAATCTATTACATTTAAGAGTGGTCTCCATTAAAAATATCTTCTGTAATGGTTTCTTTCTGTATTTTGCTATTTGTTTTTTCTTTTTATAAATTCACTTTGGGATACTGCTATTTTATGTCTTCTATTTTTCCCTCCATGTTCCTTAGTGCTCTTCTTTTAAACATTTGAATTGGACATTTGAATTTTTCCCTTTTTAAAAAGTAACAGTAGTAAGGCAATGAATTTACTTATGTTGCAGCTCTAACTGGCACCCCTTAAGTTTTGATAGGCAATGATTTCACTTTTACAAAAATAATCTCTTAAAAAAATGTTTATATCTTTCTAGGCCCCAAAGAGTATATCTCATTTCTCTAGTGATTGTTTTTTTTTTATTTAATAACATCTTTTATTGAATTAAAAATTTACATTGAACTCGGACAACTATATACGCCCCCTAACTACCACCAAAGAAAATAAAGGCCATCTCCATCACCCAGTTCCCTTTACTATTTCCAGTCAACTTCCGTGCCCTACCACCTGATTTCCTTCACCCGCACGCTCTCCAACTTCATGTAAATGGAATTATAGTTTGTCTTTTATCTTTTCTGTTCAACCTAATGTTTTGGGATTCATCACCATTTCTGCATGTCTTTGATATCTGTTCTTTAACCACTGAGCACTAATCAGTGTATGAACATACAGCAGTTTGCTTACCCATGATCTTGCTGGTGAACACTGGGGGGTTTCCAGTTTTTGGACACTGTGAATAAGGCTGCCACAAACACCTGTGTACGAATCTGTTTATAGGCATAATAAAGTCACTTATTTCTACATATACTGCAGGGCTTCAAAAACTGACAAATACGTTTTTGGTTTTTGTTGAACTCGAATTTTTTTTTTTTTTACAGTCTAATATATCATCAGTTACCTAATATTCCAGAAGAGGCCATTTTTTTTTGGGGGGGGGGTCTTCTAGCTAGTTTAAGTAGAACAGGAATTTATTGAACATTATCAGGCAGCTCACTGAATCTCGGAAAGAGTCAGACTACAGGGCTTGGAAGCTATGTACCTAGGAACTATAATCAAATTATACCCAACAGTTCAGAGGTGTGATGATCCCAGCACTGCGGGGCACTCGAGAAACTGAGCAGAGGCCACTTCCAGGGCCAGGGCAGTGAAGGAAAGCCGGAAGCGTGCAGCCCAGCCTAACTCACCCTGCTCTCCTGTCAATTTCAAAGTGTGCTGGGCAGTGAAACCCAAGGCACATGCCTGCAAACATTCTCAATCCCAGGGAGTATCTTCTTATAAATTGGTAAGCTTTCTGGGGCTCAGTTGTTGGGTGTCTACCTTCTGCTCAGGTCATGATCCCCAAGTCCCGGGACTGAGCCCCCATCAGGCTCACTGCTCAGTGGGAAGCCTGCTTCTCCCTCTCACTCCCCCTGCTTGTATTCCCTCTCTGGCTGTGCTTCTGTCAAATGAATCTTTAAAAAAAAAAATCGTAAGCTTCCTTCTTTATTTGCAATTACGGTTTGTGACATTTATTCTGACTTCTTTATAAATCTGGCCTCACTTTTTTCTTTCTCTCTGAATCTTGGGCACATTCCTCAAGGTCATCCTCTGCTTTACTGTTTTTCTAAGCGTATGTCAACCTTCGGAATTCTAAGTTCTGCTCTCACGTTTTTCGTTTCCACACAGTTCTACTTATTTCTCCCTAGTCTCTTTATGCAATGCCTACACCACACCCCCAAAGCAATGTCTTTATAATTTACTGACAAATGAGGAGATACTTAAATTTTCTTTTCAACGCTGTAAATCTAAGAGAGGAGGTATCTCCATTTTTTGTTGGATAGTCCCCTCATGCTGCACTGGTTTTTTCTTGAGTTTTCTGCCTAATCTTTACTCATCCATCTACATTAGGGAATCCTGAGACTGTCTTATATTGTCTCTTGTGGAGGCGGGCAAAAGATATTTCTCAATATTAAAAATACAGGAGACCAAAGAACACAGTCTGAAAAAGAAACAAGAATAATTTGCAAGCAGCAACTGTTTACTGAAATTTCAAAGATATCCCTGTTCCTCCCACTAAAGACAGTTTCTGGGATGTTTTGAGGGTGTATTAGCAAAAAGACTTTTGTTGTACATTCATATTGCTATTATTATAAAATGACTCTAAACAGGATTTTTAATTTTTAAAGAGCATAAGGAACAGGTTCAGTTTAAAATGTCAGAAATATTTTTAACTAAAATTATTATTTTTTTTTTTTTTAAAGATTTGTATTTATTTGACAGAGAGAAACATAGCCAGAGAAGGAACACAAGCAGGGGGAGTGAGAGAGGGAGAAGCAGGCTTCCTGCCGAGCAGGGAGCCCGACGTGGGACTCGATCCTGGGTCTCCGGGATCATGACCCGAGCCGAAGGCAGTCGCTCAACCAACTGAGCCACCCAGGCGCCCCTAACTAAAATTATTAAATTTAGAAATTTCAAATCAGCAAAGACTTTATTTCTGTGCAAATAGTATCAAACCTACATGCCTCATTTGCCAGTGTGGCTATTTTACTTCAAAACACAATTATGTAAGCAACTGAAATTCCATTTTTACTATTGAAGTACTTTCCCTTAACCCATCATTCAACTTTTCTAGTGACCTATTCCTTTCAGATGATGCAGAGAAGGACCACTTTATTTCATTTGCCCTTCACTGACTTCCTAATTTTCATTATAGCAATACAAAATACATTAAACAACACAAAACTCTTTTATATGTAGCACAATGTAAGAGCTTGAAGGGTTTCAAAGGCAGTAAGACTTTTATTTTTATTATTCTCTGGGCTAATAATTATAGATTTATAAACACTAACTTTGCATTTTTACTTTTGAACTAAATTTCAGAAAGCAGTAAAGCAACCAACTGCCTTTTCTATAATGACAGAGGTAAGAGAACATCAGTTTCCTTTTGAATAAATACTAAGAGTATCAACATAGTGGGAGAGAATGATTTTTTTTTTTTTAAAGATTTTATTTATTTGACAGAGTGAAACACAGCTAGAGAGCGAACACAAGCAGAGGGAGTGAGAGAGGTTGAGAAGCAGGCTTCCCGCCGAGCAGGGAGCCCGATGTGGGACTCGATCCTCGGTCTCCAGGATCATGACCTGAGCCGAAAGCAGTCACTTAACCAACTGAGCCACCCAGGCGCCCCGAGAGAATGAATTCTAATTCTATGTAATGTTAACAATCTGGTGCACCGGGATTGCAAAACTTCCAGCTATAGAGTTTTAAAAAATTAACTTCTATTATGCCAGTAAAATGAATGGACTCAGGACCACATCAATGTTTCTTTTACGGCTTACTGTATATTTTTTATCTTTAGAGAAAAAAAACAATTCCTTAACCTTAAAACACAACGGTTTGCATACTCCTAAATCACTTCTATATATCAAGACTCATTCGGTATTTGTATGCTGCTCTTTCATATAGCAAGATTTTGCAAGTATTTTTCCACGGTAAAGGAATTTCCCTGGCATTTATGTATATTGCAATGACTATTCAGATGCGTTAACATATGTTCAGCCTAAAATGCCAGCTTTTTAAGAAACCAAACAGATCTAAAATAATCTCATTAATTACCTTATTAAAAATATTTCCTGTGATTTTTCTAATATAAGCATTAGTGGAGAAAATTTTGAGTTTTTCTAGTTTATCTACTATACTTAGTCTCAACTAGTATTTTTCAACATGAGATGGGCCTCATTCAGCCATCTTCCTCCAAGTACAATACTTTTTCCTCCTGACCGGCCTCCTTGACTCCCTAACTCCTTTTCCATATGGTCACAATTTTACCTCCTCTGACCTCAATATCCATTCTCTAGAGTGGAGGGCAGAACATTCGCCTAAGATAAAACACAGAAAACTAATCACCTTCACCTCTTCCATCAAACTTTACTAACCAGGTGAACCAAATGGTGTGCAGGGCCCTAAGGGGATGCTGGTTTATTAAGCGTGTGAAGACACGGTTCCCAACACTTTCCCCGAAATTTTTAATCTTTTTATGAAGAAAGCACTGAAACATCAGATAATTCTTTCTTGGGCAGAAGACACAGGGTGGCATCAATAAAAATGTAACCTAAACCACAAAATAACATAAAAAAAACCCCTAAGTAACAAGGCAGCTTCCACTAAATAGAGCTGGCCACACTTCCGAAGGGAAACGAAACATTATTTTAAAAGTCTGCCACTGGAAGAATGTTCTTTATCTCGGTCACAAACACCCCCACCCACCCACCCTCTGATTTCTTATTCCCAGTAAAAAAGTCCACGATTGAGAATGATTGCTTTTTTCTGGTTTAGAAGGTAAAGGAGACTACGGTTATGCGTTGTTATGACCATATATCAAATGCTGTTGAGTCTAGATTTATGGCTATGGAGTATGATCGTGCATATCTTTTAAAAAAGATAACATTTCCTATACCAGATATTGGATTATCTCAAAACAACTAAGTACTTACGAGCTGCTTTGATCTGTCTCTGTGTGGCTTTGTATCTTACATGGCCAAGTCCAAGTACTGCATAATGGTCTTGGTTCTGATAAAGACACAAAAGGGAGTCAAGTGTGAAATGGAGCAATGTATCTTTTTCTTTTTTCTTTTTGAGCCATATATCTTATCCTTTGTGCTGGTACCCTAAAATAGTGCTTCCCATAATAGGAGTCTGGTGAGACACTGTATATAAAATGGATTCTGCAGTAAGTCTGGGAAATGTAGACTGTGATACAGCCTTCGTGATAATTTGTATGCACATATTCCTAATAAAGGCTCTGAGAAGTCCTGTAATTTATTAAAAAAACAAACAAGCAGGCAAACATGCCTGCAAAACCCAGCATTTTCCAAACTTACTTGACCACTGAGCCCATTTTTCTCTTAACACCTACTAATATCTTATGGCCATCCTTAAATCAGGGTATACCCAGGAAGATTTCAGAACAGATGAAAGCATTATCGTAGCCCCATAGGGTTGGGCCAGAGCAATGATAGGGCCAGGAGTCATGTAAGCAAAAACTTGTAAGCTGGACAGAAATTTTGCAAAACTGAGCAATGAGGGGGGCACTTGGGTGGCTCAGTTGGTTAAGCGACTGCCTTTGGCTCAGGTTATGATCCCAAAGTCCCGGGATCGAGCCCCACATCTGGCTCCCTGCTCAGCAGGAGGCCTGCTTCTCCCTCTCTCACTCTCTCTGCTTGTGTGCCCTCTTTAGCTGTGTTTCTGTCAAATAAATAAATAAAATCTTTAAAACGACAACAACAAAAACCTGAGCAATGAGGCTTCTCTGGACAGGAAAGACCTGCTTTTGTTTCTGCTTTGCTTAACATCCTTATAAATTTACGAGTTGAAAAAAATAATAATAAAAAAATAAATTTACGAGTAGAAGTAGCAACTGAAATCTCCCTACAGAACTCAAAGGTTGTATCGAGTATTGGAGGAGTGGGGAGGAAAGGAGATTGAGGGCATTCAACATGGAAGGAAAGAGTCAAGCAGGGTTGACTGGTTTTCCCTTTAAATTCAGGAATGCGAAGTTCATATGATGGGCTTCTTCATTATGCCTTGCAATCATACTTTGTTCTAGTTGGTTTACCTTTCCTCTACTTAAGGTTGCTATTTCTCTAGCCTCTCCTCAACTTCATAGATCCTTTTCTACCCTCTTATCAACACCCCTGCCTCCTGCTTAACTAAGAAACATTAATTATCCTACTCAAATTCCTACTCAATCTTTCTCCCACCCTACTGGCATCCACAGATCTTCTCCCGTTCCCTCCATTCACAACTGAAAAAGCCTGTCCTACCAAGAGAAACTACTCCATCCTTCCTCTTGCTTCTAAGTCCTGTCTTCTCTAAGTCTCCTCAAAATACTAGCATCTTTCAGTTCTCTCCTTAATTTCAACTGGAAATTGAAATCTTCATCCCTATAAAAAGATGCTCTGGTAGCTCTCATCCCCCCACCCCTTTTTAATAGATTGTATTGATTTATCTGAGAGCATGCACGCATGTGTGCACAAGCAGGAGGGAGGGGCAGAGGAAGGAGAAGCAGGCTCCCCACTTATCAGGGAGCCTTACATGGGGCTCAGTCCCAGGACCCTGAGATCACAACCTGACCTGAAAGCAGATGCTGAACTGACTGAGCCACCCAAATACTCCCGTTAGCTCTAATCCTAAAAATACTTCCGAGATCCCCTTTCCAGTTACTGCTCTATCTGTATTTCTCTGCTGTTTCTCAATGTTAAACTTCCTGGAAAAGCCGTCCACATTTTACCTCCTTTAGCATTTATTTTCAAACCACCCCACTTTGGTTCTGCTCCATCCACTCCCGCCCGAGGTGCAGTGAGGCTGCTCTCTTCAGTATGAATTTCCAGGAGCCAAGTCCAAGATCACTCATCTGCCCTCACTTGACTTCAGTTCCCAGGGGCAGCACAGCTGACTCCTTCCTTGAAATATTACCTTCCTTTAGTGTTTCTTTGTATTCACTCTTCTTTCAGTGCCTGTACTTTTCAGCCACTTTTACTGGCTCTTCTAGGTCCCCAGCTGACTCGAGTACAGACCTCCCCTCTGAGCCCCAGATGCAGGGAGCACCCCCATCTCTCGCTATTCCTGGCCTGTCACGCTCTACCCTGGTCACTCAGGTCCCAGTACAGGGCTGGTGCTGCAGTTCTCGGGGGACGCCCAGCCCTGCCCCTCACGCGCGGCTCTCCCCACCTGCCACGTTCCCATAGTCTTCTCATGGCTACCATCCTCTCATCCTTCGGTCTCAGGTCAAATGTTAACACCTCATTTAAAACAGACAACCTTCTGGGCCCATCTCCGTTCCTTCTTGTTTCCCCTAAAGTACTTACAAATCGTCATTGCTTCCAACTCTCCGGCGGCTTTCCAGTGACTACTGCTCCTTAACCTCCTTCCCACTCCCTTACCCACACCGTTCCACCATTCACCTTCTTCAGTTCTGACACACTTCTTTCTGCCCCCATACAAGCTCTCTGCCTGGAATGCCATTCTCCCTGATCTTTGCATATCGTTCAGGTTTTATCTTAAATGCCAACTCCACAGGCATTCCCCGCCCGCTGAACCTAAAGCAGTCATCTGGACTCTACCCCAGCACTCTGTTGTATTTCTTTGCCCAGCACCTGGTGACCATGCCCTTGACTGTTTCCTTATTGTCTGTCTCCTCGCTGGAATAGAAGCTATGTGGCAGCAGTAACACTGGCTTACTTGGCAGACTCCTCGGGCCCCAGAACAGCATCTGACCTGAAGCAGATGTTTGACTGATCCCTGTTTGTTGAAACAATTAACTGAACCGATGTATGAACCCTGCTAACTTGTTCTGACGTTACCTACTCTTTTCTATGTTAAAGACTTCCACCTTTCTCCCTTTTCTCTCTTGTAGCCCTCAGTGGTCCCCAATTCTCTCTTCTCCTGACCCCGCCTCTCTCTCGTTAGTATTTTCTCTACAGCCTAGCTTTGAGAGAGTATTTTGCACTGTGGTCTCCACTTCATCACCTCCGAATGACTTCACCCAGCTGTGACCGCCTGCCCTCCCAGCCACTCACCAGGACTGCTCTGACTGTGGTCACCTCCCTCCGTGTGCCAGACCCAGGGCTTTGACTATTATTCACGTTATGTGGCTGACCTCTCCAATGCAGTGACAGGATGACTGTTTCCTCCTTCTTGAGACTTCCTCCTCTTAGTCTCTGCAAGAGTCTAGTGCCTGATGTTTAATAAACCTAGCTCAATGAACAAATGTCTCTTTCATTGTTTTCTTTCTACCTCTTTCACCCTTCTTAGTACCTTTTGCTGCTTCTCCTCTGCCCACCCCTTAAATTTTCAAGCTCCGCAACGTGGTTCAGTCCTTTTTTTTAAAACTGATAATGACAGTATGTGAATCTGCTAACGTTTTGAGTGCTTGTTTACTTTTCTAAGTGCTTTACACACACACTTTATCTCATTTAACCCTCACAAGCTAGGAGACAAGAACTTCTTATCCATTACCAGTTTAGTATTTATCATGAGTCAAGCACCAGGTTAAAATGCTTTATGTGCATCACTGCATGAATCCTCACTATACTCCTTTGAGGAGTTAGCAAGCACGAAACAGGTGTGTCAAGTAACTTTCCCAAGGTCACGGTGCACTACATGGGCAGAATCACACTTGAATTCTGGCACTTTCATTCCAGGTACACATATGTAAGTATTATGCTACACCTACTTGTCTACATTCTCATCCTCGGCTGATGTCATTCAACTCCCCCAGGTTCAACTACCACTCGCCAAGGACTTGCAGGTGATTTTGGTTTATCTTCCTTTCAGAGCCACAAACCAACTTCTAACCACTTACTAGAAGACTTCACTAGTATGTTACTTGTACCTGAATTGTGACACAGCCAAACTTTCACATTCCCCACAAACTTCCTTTTTCCTGCATTCCAATGTTGGTGACTGACGTCACGCTCCAGCAGGTGGTCCAAGTGAGAACGCTCAGAGGTCTTCTGAGTCCATCTCCTTCTCTTGTACTACAGTCAAGTCACCAAGCTCTATCAAGTCTACCTCCAAAAAAAGTGCATGTCCCCTCTTCCTCAAAACCCGGCCATAAATTTAGCTCAAGTATGCATTTGCAGGCTTGGTTTACTGCACTAGTCCTGTAACAGCAAACTATTCGCTTCCCCTCCAGCCCTACCCTCCCTTTTCAAGCAATTTTCTGTACTGCCAAGAGAATTACTTTGCTAAAATTAGCTTAGAAACTTTTGAAGACTTCCTACTGCCCTGAAAATAAAATCTTAGTTCCTTCCTTAGCATGGCATAAAAAGGAGAGTATAAGAGAATTCGGTCTAGAGTCTTGGTTCAGGACTACCGTCTCATCACCGCCCTTCAAGTACCCTACCCATCCTACTCTTCACCAATCCCTGAAGAGGTGGTACATAGTCTTTACTCCTTTGTGTCTTTGCAGATCTATTCCTTCGGCCCAGAACACCTTTTCTCCATTCTCTGCTTCATAAACTGTCACTCAACCTTTTAAGGCCAGCTCAAACATTATGTTTTTTGGGGAATACTTTCTAGATTTTTCCAGCAGAGATAGTGCCCTATGACTAGTGCTATCCTACTCAGAGCTTAACAATAAACGAGTGCTCAATTATGGTTCTCTTGTTGAAGAACCTTAATCAACTGATGGAAAACTCCTGGGAAAAGCACCCACACCTCACAAAGCACCTGACTGAACAAAAGATTCAGATATTAAATACCTTCCAGTCTTTGGGATCAAGTGTTTTCAACATGGGAAACTCTTCCAACTGCAATTCTTCATCTTCTGATTCTTCTGATAATTCTTTCTTATCCTCCAGTTCCTGAAAAGAGGCAGAAGCATTTCTGTTTCTCCTCTTAACAAAAGCTTCAAACCATCTTCCCACAGGTTCAACTTGACAGAGTGTTGAGGCTGTGATTGAAAGCGTTAAGAGAGGCTTCAATGCATTGCATAGAATAAATCTGTTTCAAGGCAATATAAGATCAAAACAGCATCAAAATGTCATCTTAAAACCACAAACTGAAGAAATAATTGCAGTACAGGGATTCCTGGGAGATACTGCAGGTTGGTTTCAGACCACCACCGTAAAGCAAACACAGCAAGAAAGTGAATCAAATATATTTTTCTGGTTTCCCAGTGCATATAAAAGTTATGTTTACAGTATTAAGAGTCCAGCAGTATCATGTCTTAAAAAAAAAACCATGCATATACCTTAATTTTAAAGTACTTTATTGCTAAAAAAATGGTAACCATCATCTGAGCTGTCAGCGAGTTATTATCACATCACGAGTCACCATAAAAATAATGACAAAGTTTGAAATACTTTATTATCAAAATGTGACAGAGACACAGAGTAAGCAAATCCTGCTGGCAATGTTGTGCTGACAGACTTGCTCAACACATGGCTGCCACAAACCTTCAGCTGTAAGGAATGCACTACCACCAAAGCACAACAAAGCGAAGTGCCATTAAACAAGCTACGCCTGCCTTCCAGTTAGCATGAGAGTTAGCGATAATCATTTCCTGGTATTTACAATAAACCTCTTCCAGTTATGACAAAACATTCAGCAATGTCAACAATAAATCAAAGCTCTTCTGAGAATATGAGAGGAAGGTGGGGAACAGGGAGAAATGTTGCCAACTGCTTTACTTTCAGATTAATAATTGTAATAAAATAAAAAGCTGTCACAAAAAACCTCACCAAAAATTTTTTTCTAGAAAGTCAGAATATCTTTTTTTTAATAAAGATTTTATTTATTTATTTGATGGAGAGAGAGAGATATCACAAGTAGGCAGAGAGGCAGGCAGAGAGAGAGGAGGAAGCAGGCTCCCCACTGAGCAGAAAGCCCAATGCCGGCCTCGATCGCAGGACCCTGAGATCATGACCTGAGCCGAAGGCAGAGGCTTTAACCCACTGAGCCACCCAGGCGCCCAAAATGTCAAAATATCTTAATTAAAACCTTGAATCCGGAAAGCTTTTAAAAATTTTAAGAATTCAAAAAAAAAAAATTTTTTTTTAAGAATTCACTAGCAATGATTTGTTCTGGAAGACAATTTTCCAAGCTGCTAATGAGGATTTACTGGCACAGCTCTGCTATAGTGAAACAAGCTCTAGTTCTAAAATCAAAAGCTCTGGATTTAGTCTAGCTCTGACAATTAGTAACTCTGTGAAATGAGTCAGAGGATGTCTTCAACTGTAAAATGGAACAATATCTACCTTCTATGGTTTCCTTGGAAGACTGAATGACAAACCACATTTTGAAACCATTTTGAAAACCACAAAGTAAGGCTTTATCATCATTCCTGAGAAGCAGGGATAAATCACTGTACATCTGTATATTAACAATTTCAAAAAGGTAATGAGTTGGGGGGAAAAAAACCCTCAACACTTTAGCTTTAATTGCATAGTCCATATGAATGAAAAAAGCTTTACTCTTTCAGCAATAAGTAACTCAAAAATAAGTCGCCCCTTGTACCTAATGGCCCCACTTTTCTAAAAACAACTGATTTTTCATGCTTTAGTTGGTTTGGGAAATTAAGATCTCCTGCACCATACACTGGAGAGCATCCGAACACCACGTTCAATCAGCACTAGCTGTGCTGTAGGGGTGCAGCTTTTAAGAACATCGCCTTTCAAGCCTTTTCCTTTAGGTGTTAGGATTCCACAGACTTCCGTGAGCAGAACGCAACACGTGTCACGAGATACGCTCAAAATCACATCCGACAACTGTCTCTATAAGCCGGTAATCAGCGTGGATCGCTGAACCTGGAGACTCGGTTTACAATACCCACGACCGTCCTGGGCTACCCGTTGCAGAAACTCCAGCAGCCAATCAACTCTCAATGATTCTTTAAAAACTCTACCTGCACAAACCGTAGCAGCAGTCCTGGCAACCACCTTTCCGTACTAAGTACTAGGAGCTGTGTCCGAGTTCTGACATTTAAAAACCAAAGCCGAAGCGAACGCCGAGCGGGAGAAAGGTGTCTAACAGAGCACCCGCGGCAACGCTTTGTACGCCCCGAGGCACGTGGGAGCTCGCTGCGGACAGAGCTCGCTCTTGCCCCAGCCTAGGAGACACTTTCAAGAACGTTTTTAGGGTACCAGAGGGTTCGGTCTCGAACTGTTCCGCTCGATCCATGAGTCAGCAGCGGGGAGAGAAGATACCGTAGGAGCAGAAAGAAGCCGCCCCCTCCCTTCCTCCCTCCCTCCTTCCTTTCAGTCCGGGCAAGGGTTACTGTCTAGCCTGGAGCAAAAAGGCACCGGCGTCACGGCCCCAAACGTCCAGGGCCTAGTCGCCAGGGGCCAAGACAGGGCGATTTTGGGGTCGCGCTAGGGGAGGACCGAGGCAAGGGCGGCTAACGCGGGACGGAGCCGGGCTGAGTGGGCACTTACCAGAGGTCAGAGCGTGGGTGATGGCGGTGCCCTGGCCGTCCGCGGCGCTCGGCAGGAGCAGCATGATGGCGCCGGGAGCAGCCCCACCGGCGCAGCGGCTAGCGTCCCAGGCGGAGGGCGCTTAGCGTCCCCTCCAGCTCTACCTCTCGGTCCCAGCCTCGCGCCTTGGCTCTACGACGCCCAGGAACCGGCGCATGGAGCCGAGTAATAACTACTTCCGGGATGGATCTTTCGCGGTGCGGAGGCTAATTCCACCCCCACACGCCGCGCCAACGTGTGCGGCAGCCTAGTTCCGCTGCTGACTCAGATCCGGTTGGGGACCGACTCTCACGGAAGAAAGGTTCCTAGACTCTTCAGCTCCGCGGTGAAAAGCCTTCTTGCCCTCCGCCAGGTGCTACAGGTGGAGCATAGTTTTCCGAAGCACCTCTTACAATGGTCTTTTTATTTTTAAATCACTGCTAGCCCGAGGCTAACCACTGATTTTTTCAGTAGATCTACTCGTATAAATAAAAAATGAAAAGATATGTACGAATTAGTATTGAGAATAATTATTGTAGTCCATATACACCTGTGGAAGAATTTCGTACATAGATCTGTAATATATTTGCGTTTACCTAAATAAGAATGTCAACAAATGTTTGTTGCGATATTCCTAAGTAATTTACCTGCGTGGTCTTTAAATAAGACCATTATAATAATATTTGGAAAAGACCACCTCCTCAGTGTTAAGATTCTATTCCAAGTTGGAGAATTAGTCTCTATGAATTACATTTTCATTGTTAAATAAATTGAATGCGCGATTTGAAGTGAAACTGCCACTTCAAAACGTGTACATTTCGAAAAGTAAGTTAATTACCCCCAACCTCTTCCTGATCCCTTTATTAAGGCAACCACTTGTTAAAACAGGCTTTCAGGTTCAAAGTAATTTTTTCTCACACCTACTACACCCATTCTTACAATTACCTCTAAGGTCTTATGGATTTTTTTTTTAACTGTGGTAAAATACACATAACATGGAATTCACACCCTAACCATTGTTTTAGTGTACAGTTTAGTAGTGTTAAATACATTCATACTTTTAATAAAAGATTTTTATTTATTTGAGAGAGAGAACAAGCAGGGAGATGGGGCAGAGGGAGAAGTAGGCTCCTCGCTGAGCAGGTAGCCCAGTGGCGGGGCTTGATCCCAGGACCCCAGGATCCTGACCTGAGCTGAAGGCAGACTCTGAACTGACTGAGCTACCCGGCACCCCATTCATTTTGCTGCACAACCAACTGTCAATCAATCGTCAAAACTCTTTCATCTTGCAAAACTGAAACTCTATACCCATTAAATAACAACTCCCCATTTCTACCTCCCCTTAGTCTCTGGCAACCACCTTTCAAATCTCTGTCTCTAAGAATTTGATTTCTCTAGATACCTCATAAGTGGAATCATACACTTTGTCTTTTTGTGACTGGCTAATTACATCACATAATGTCTTTACAATTGTAGAATGTGTTCGAATTTCTTTTCTTTTTAAGGCTGAATATTTCATGGTGTGTACATTTTATTTATCCATTCATTTGCCTAGTGGGTTGCTTTCACCTTTTGGCTATTGTGAATAGTGCTGCTATGGAACATGGAGATATAAACTGGTTTTTTGAGACCCAGCTTTTGATTCTTTTGAGTATATCCAGAACTGAAATTGGTGGATCATATGGTAATTACATTTTTAAAAATTTTTTTGAAGAACTGCCATACTATTTTCCGTAGTTATATCATTTTACATTCTCACCAACAGTACAGAAGGTCTCCTTTTCCTTCATATCCTCACCCCCTTTTTTTGATAGTGGTCATCCTAATGGGTATAAAATAGTATCTCCTGGTTTTAATATGCATTTCTCCAATGGCTAGTGTTGTTGAGGATCTTTTTCGTGTGCGTGCTGGCCATTTGTATATCTTTTTGGAGAGATGTTTATTCAAGTCCATTGCTCGTTTTTAGTTGTTTTTTCAAGATTTTACTTACTCATTTGAGAGTGCGAGCAAGGGGAGGAACAGCAAAAGGGAGACAAGCCGACTCCAAAATCTAGGACCGTGAGATGCTGACCTGAGCCAAAAGTCAAGAGCCAGAGGCTATTGCTCGTTTTTAAAACGGGGTTGTTTTCCTCTTGGGTTGTGGTTCTTCCTATATTTGACAGATTAATCCCTTATGGAGTTTATGACACGCAAATTCTTTCTCCCACCCTGTAGGTTGTGTCTTTACGCTATTCCGTTTGCCAGGCTTTAGTGTAAAGTAGGGTCAGGCTTTTCATTTGTAAATGTTCAGCTGTTTCCTAACTACTCACGTCTATTCATCACCTACTTTCGCTCAAAACCTGCTCTTTCCCCCAACTCCCCCCACCTGAGGACGGTTCCCACCTGTCCTCTTTGGCAGGAGGTCCGAAAATGGAAACGGTTTATCTCATTTCACGCTGACATCAAATTAAGGAACAACGTGTATTTACCTTCACTCTGTAGGTCTAGCTCCTACTTCCTGCGTATCCAGTACGCCAGACGCTTTCAAAACACTGCTACCGTCTCCACACTGCTGTGAGCTGGAGGATGAACTTAAAGCACAGGGTAAAGGAGCCACCCGCGGGTGCACAAGGAAGAAATGAGCACAGAAGGCTTAAGCTCAGCGAAGTAGCCAGGCTGGGTGCGGGATTCCGGAGCTCAGGGACTCTCCGTGGGGCGGGGCCAGGGCCTAGCCACGCCCAGTTCCCAGCGGGACTCCTCCCCGGCCCGCCCAGTCGCGAGCCGCACGCCCGCGCCCGCCCTCCCCGGCGCCGCTCCGTCCCGGTGCGCAGGCTAAACGGGTCCGCAGAGCTCGGCTTACTTCCGGGGAGGAAAGGAAAGAGCGGCACCACCGGAAGCGGCGGAGGTGCTGTGTAATCGCTGAGCAGTTGAGGCCGTCGGAGCTCCTAAAATGCCGGATTACCTCGGTGCGGATCAGCGGAAGACCAAAGAGGATGAGAAGGACGACAAGCCCATCCGAGGTCAGTTGACAACCGGCAGGCGGGCCGGGCCGGAGCGGAGCCAGGCTGGACCCGGGCGGGGAGGCTGGATTCCTTGGTCGCCACTCGGCGCTGTGTCCCTTTGGTGTCCCTGATGGCCCGCCTGCTCTCTCTAACCCTCATGCTGCTCCACGTTGTGGATTCCTCTCCGTCCGATCGCGGTTTATATTTATAGTGAGCTGTCAGGTCTTGGGGGAGTCACGCGCCGTGCCCGGCCTTGCAGGCCTGGAACAGTGTCCCCGCCTGGCGATGTTGGGTCACCTGGATCCTCTGTTTGGTCACCTGGATCCTCCTTCTGTCCCTCCTCAGTGGGACGTCTTGGTGCTAGCCCTGTGTAGCCGGGATCCTGAGACGTGGTATTTAAAAAAAAAAAAAAAAAAGGAAAAAAAAGAACAACACATTCCTTTAATTTATTCATATGGTTTGGAACACTAAAGGCATAATAAAAAAAGATACATTGAAGAAGTGTCTCTGCCCTTGGCCGCAGCCATCCATTATCCACGGAGGCAGCCCGTGTTGCCATTTTGCGTTATCTTTCTAGACATTTTCTGTGCACAAACAAGCGCTTGTTTGTTCATTTCTACCTAAACGGAGCATATTGTACACCTTGCCTTTTTCCCATCGCATGTGTCTTAGGGATAAGTTCGTATTGTCATATAGAGTCCCTGCTGTCTGCCTGTCTCCGCATCTGCACAGTATCCTACTGTATTGGGGGAGTGATAATATATGTAATCAGTCCTTATTGGTGCACAGACTTCTTCTGATCTGATGGCCCTTCTAGAGCAGCGAACAACCTTGTTCGTATAACTTTTATCCCAGGCACAAACACAAGGTGTAAGGTCAATTTTAGAAATGGAGTTGTAATTTTGATAATGCGAAATTACCTCTGTAGAGACTATACCACTTGATCATTCTACCCACGGTGCGGGAGATAATGCACACCCAGCTCACATTTCCTCCCCTTCTAGTCTCATCTTTATACTGTTTTCTTCTTTTGTTCCTTACAGACTATTTAAAAGCTATTCTTGCATTGTTTTTTTTCCTTTCTTTTCTCTTACTTTGCTCTTCCTAAACAATTCAACTGCTCCTAGCACCCTTTTCTTTTCCATTTCCACCTCCCTACCAAAGAAAGACATTTTCTCCCTACTTTTTTTTTTTTTTTTTTTTTAAGATAGAAACACAGCCAGAGAGGGAACACAAGCAGGAGGAGTGAGAGAGGGAGAAGCAGGCTTCCGGCTGAGCAGGGAGCCCGATATGGGACTCGATCCCGGGCTCCAGGATCATGACCTGAGCCAAAGGCAGTTGCTTAACCAACTGAGCCACCCAGGTGCCCCTTCTCCCTACTTTCATCTCATAATCTACTCTTTGCCTTGGAAGTATTTTAGGATACTGTTCAGGGCTACTCAAGACACCTGGTAGAAAACTTAGTCACAGAGATTTAACATTCATCAGTGTATGTCTCTGGGTAGGTTATCATTCTGTAAATGTATCGACAAATGTACCCCTTGATTTGGTTTTGAGTTACATAATTTTATGTGCTTCTTCATCCATATCTTATTTGGTCTTTATAGCAACATTGTGAGGGTAAAATGAGTGTTCTGTTTCTCAGATGACAGAACTGATGCTTAGATTATGTGTTTTTTCCAGCATTTCTTAACAAATGCATGACTTGCTGGGACTTTGCTAGTGCCTGGGTTGTACTGATTCTCGAACTGTTCTTTGGGCTCCCTGTTCTTTTTGTGTCACAGCACTTTGAGACTTGTCAGCATTTACCAACTGTGTTGGTAAAAATGTGCCTTCACCCAATTAGATAAAAGTTCCTTGAGTCTAGGAACTTTTTGTTGGTTGTATTTATATCATTACTAATTTTGCATGATTTTTCTCACTCAATTAATGCCGTTTACATTGAACAGAAAAGCACTGTTGGCTCTAATTTCCTGGTTTTGAACCACATGTACTCTCTTATTTTAGCTCTGGATGAAGGGGATATTGCCTTGCTGAAAACTTACGTAAGTCTTTTCAATGTCTACCACATACAGATATTTTATGTTGAAATAAGAACTATTGTTGGTATTATCATTCCAAAATAATTAGAAAAGAACGTCTAGCAGTTTATAGTAATCCTCACTGACAAAAGTTATGTACCATAGTTTCTGTCTAGATTAGATCAGAGAGTAACTATGCAGCCTGTCTAAGCTTGTATATTTTTTATACTATTTGTAATTAGGTGCGGTACTATATTGAAAGATACTTGAAATAACATACACAAATGTGTACTATATGTAAAATGTATGCAACTGAAGTAGATCGGAATGGAAATTTTAATGTGTAGAAATGGAGCTGGAGTTTTGGTTAATTTCAGGCATGATTTTCATTTGTTAGATTGCATAATGGTGTGTTGTTTGGGGGAAAATACTGGTTCAGGAATACTTCTGAAAGATATGCCCTCTCTACATCCACTTCACAAGTGTTGGGTCAGTAATAGCTGTTAAGGTTGTAACTGTCAAAAGTTTCTGTCTGCAGTTTAACAAATTGATGTCTTAATGTTCTAATTAAAGCTCTCTTTACCTCCTAGGGTCAGAGCACTTACTCTAGGCAGATAAAGCAGGTTGAAGATGACATTCAGCAACTTCTCAAGAAAATTAATGAGCTCACTGGTATATATTTCTTTATTCTTGTCTCCTCTCTTTAAATGTCATGTGTTAATTATATCAAAGAGTTTAAATACAAAACTTACGCTTTCATGAATTACAGATTAAAAAAATTATCCTCCTGTTAAGAAATTAGGTGTCCTTTAATAATCTTTCCCTACCTTTTACAACCAAGTCCAGTGCTTAAGCAAATAATGTTTCTGTTGGTCAGAGCCAAGTTTAATAAACTCTAATAAAGAAGTAAACTTCTCTTGGTGAATAAAAATGTGGTATCTAATGATAGTGCTTAAGGTAAGTGGGCTGTTGCCTAGTGCTTGGAAACTTTTCTTCTCAGTAATTTGAGTGGTGAAGATTTACAGTATTTGGCCTGCACAAATTTGGGAAATATGGTGTTTCATTTTGGCTTGTGACTACTTTAGGGCAGTGGTTTTCAAATGGGATGTTGCCCCCATGCCCTCTTCTCCCAGGACATTTGGCAGTAACTGGAGATATTCTTGATGCTCATGACTTGAGGGGGCTGTGGTGCTGGTGGCGTCTGGTGGCGTCTAGTGGCGAGCGGCCAGGGATGCTGCCTACTACCCTCAAAGGCACAGGACCCCCCGCCCCAGGAGATTATTCCATCGAGAATGCCAGTAGTGCTGAGCTTGAGAACGCTTGCTTGTAGGAGCTGCAGTACAGTTCAGTGACTTTTGTTCTCTTTTATGTAGGTATTAAAGAATCCGATACTGGCCTGGCCCCACCAGCCCTCTGGGACTTGGCTGCAGATAAGCAAACCCTGCAGAGTGAACAGCCTTTGCAGGTTGCGAGGTATGCGTAGCACGCTGGAAATTTATTTTTATCTGTACTTTTAAGCACTTTTTAGAATCTAGGGTGTACATAATAGTTCATAAAAATTTTTTATTCCTAGTTTGAAGTAAATAAAGCTTTCTACAGAAGTGCTTGGGATCAGATTTTATGCCTTCCAACAGTTATTGAAGTAGGTGAGGACATGTAGTTCATAAAAATTTTTTATTCCTAGTTTGAAGTAAATAAGACTTTCTACAGAAGTATCTGGGATCAAATTTTATGCCTTCCAACAGTTATTGAAGTAGGTGAAGACATAATCATATAAAAGATTCAAAAGATTTAAATGGTACAAAAAAGATCAGTTGAAAATAGGAAAACCTCTCTCCTTTGCCATTCCTTTGCCCCTTCCTTATCTTAAATTACTCTCCGTTTTATTTTCCCTACTTTAGTTATAACTGAAAATAGTTTGGTCCTCTTAGTCCTCCTGTGTATCTTTGTATATTTGCGTGCATCTGTACATATTTGCATGCAAAGAAACATACCCTGATTTTTTCTTTTTTAGTACTTCTTTTCTTTCTCTTGGGACGTAAGCCAACAAGAGAAAACTCATGATATGCAAGCAACAGGAGAGAGGCAGAGGGAACCTGCAGGGTCACAGGTCACAAGGTGGCTGTGATTTAGCAGGTGCTGAGTGCCATGGTGCAAAATGAAGCAGATGGGCAAGTGCTGGGAAAGACTTCTTCAGGAGAGTGGTGACCTGAGCCACCCATGAGTCCCGGGGACAGAGCATTCTTGAGCTTACTTTGGTCTCTAGAAGAGGAAAGGCAGTAGACTACTTTTTACTATGATGTACATGGTATTACAAATTTGCCTTCACCATTTCATACAGAAAAAGAATACATTTGAGTTAAAAATAGCAACAATGATAAACATGGATTTGAAGTATAAACTCAGAAAAGAATGTAAACACATTTATTACTTAAGTTGTTGTAAGACAAGATGACCGTCTTCCTAAAGGGAAAATAAAACGGAGAGTAATTTAAGATAAAGAGGAGTGTCACTAACGAATGTAGGTAAGAAAATGAAGAAATTGGGGCACCTGGGTGACTCAGTCATTTAAGCGTCTTTGGATTAGGTCCTGATCCTGGGGTCTTGGGATCGAGCCCCACATAAGGCTCC
Source organism: Spilogale gracilis (assembly GCA_004023965.1). Classification (NCBI taxonomy): domain Eukaryota; kingdom Metazoa; phylum Chordata; class Mammalia; order Carnivora; family Mephitidae; genus Spilogale; species Spilogale gracilis. Next base: position 69,569 of record PITA01004107.1, on the reverse strand, counting down.
CTGCTCAGTGGGGAGCCTGCTTCTCCCTCTCCCCGCTCGTGCTCTTTCTTCTTGTCTCTGTCTCTCTCTCACATAAATAAAATCTTTAAAAAAAAAAAAAATCAAGAAATCAGAGAACTTTTTAATGATGAAATATTTGGGTTTAACATTCTAGGGAAATGTATCTTTTGAAAACTTTACAGTTTAGCTTAATTTGAATGGACGCCTGGGTTTCTATAGAAAAGGATCTTTAGCAGTAACCTAATTTCTGCAGTTCTAGTTTTTACCTTATCTAATCAAGCCTTTTGCTCTGTTAGGTGTACGAAGATAATCAATGCTGACTCAGAGGACCCAAAGTACATCATCAATGTGAAGCAGTTTGCCAAGTTTGTGGTAGACCTCAGTGATCAGGTAGCACCTACCGACATCGAAGAAGGGATGAGAGTTGGGTAAGATTCTCTTCACAGTAAATAACTCTTCTTTCATTAAAGGTACCATGTCACGTTCACGTCCTTGGCTTCTTTGAAGTGAATGAACTGGGTGCCATAGAACATGAAGAAATACTCTGCAGTAGACTACTACAGTTGAACATCCTTTCTTCTGCATCTCCTGCTTTCCCCTCCTGCACTAGGGCTTTTTGTGAATGGCTTTAAATGTTACACTCAAGTGCAGGATTTGAGAGTTGAGTTTGACGGTCTATTTGGGGTAACATGGTATGAGTGGAGGAAGCATTTGCTCTAAGATAGTTAGGATTAAGTACGTTAATGTATATAACAATACGTAATAATTCACTTGGTAAATTTTTCCAGTGTGTTGAATGAGGATCTTTTTTATCTCCTTAGGGTGGACAGAAATAAGTATCAGATTCACATTCCGCTGCCTCCCAAGATTGACCCAACAGTTACCATGATGCAGGTTAGGAAATATGGGAGGGAAAGGAATGGCATGACTTTGAATACAATTGCATCCATCTCAAAGAATTTTGTAACTTTGACTTGTAAATCATCAATATGTGGGCATATACTGAGAGTTATAAAAATGTTTTAAAGAATTTTTCAGATGAGAAAGTTTTTATCAGTCCTTTTTTTTACTGGTTTGTCTTTCACTTAATGTCCTAGCAAGTAGTATTGCTAGTGGTTCTAGGACACTGGGAAACATATTCCATTTTTATGGAATTCTTATTTGCTATGAGTCTGATTTTTTAGGGTGTGGGGTCTGCTCTATTGGATAGAACCTTTCAACTAGTATTCAAAAGCATATGGCTATGTGTTAACATTTTCATGCTTCTTTAAGGTGGAAGAAAAACCTGATGTCACATACAGTGATGTGGGTGGCTGTAAGGAACAGATTGAGAAACTTCGAGAAGTAGTTGAAACCCCATTACTTCATGTAAGTGGCCGAGTCTGTGCACTAAGTTACCTATTAATAGATAGCTTGAAAAATTTTGTATTTTCCTTAGTGAACACTTTTAAGGGGGCAGAGAATGGAGGTGTGAGTTGGTACGTTCTAGAAGACAGGAAGCAAAAGGATTGAGAGGTCAGACCTGTTAAAACACAGGTCTGCTATCTGGAGTGACAGGAGGTCGAGGTGTAACCTTCAGTAATATGGTAAGTTTGTTATAAGTCATTATAGAAGAGACCACATGTTTTAACGATACCAAGAAGATGTAGGCTTAAATTGAGTCAAATTAAGCTTGGGAGGATAATGGAACACTAGACTGTTAAACACCAGATAATACTTTTGGTTTTAAAACACTATAATTCTTTTAAGTCGGGCAAGATGTTTTGTTAAGCCTGGATAAGAGAAACACCTTTAAAAGCCATTCAGTATTACATACTGATGTGAGTCTAGTTTAGATCTTAGGAAGTGTATATGTTGTGGACTTAATAATTTTGGTTTAAATACAATATGTACAGATATGATACAGAAGTAGTTCTGTGTTTATTACACAGAAGTGATAAGTGTAAAAATCGTGTCTCCCACTACAGCCAGAGAGGTTTGTTAACCTTGGCATTGAGCCTCCCAAGGGTGTGCTGCTCTTTGGTCCACCGGGTACAGGCAAGACCCTCTGTGCTCGGGCGGTTGCTAACAGGACTGACGCTTGCTTCATTCGAGTTATTGGATCTGAACTTGTACAGAAGTACGTCGGTGAGGTAAAGTACCTTGATCAGAATCAACTATCATGTAGCCCAGTGAGAGGTTTATGATGTGGAATAGCAATTAAAAGTGAAGCAGTGAGATTTGTAATTCTTTTTTTTTTTTTGAGATTTTATTTATTTGAGAGAGAGAATGAGACAGAGAGTATGAGAGGGAGAAGATCAGAGGACTAAACAGACTCCTTGCTGAGCAGGGAGCCCAGTGCAGGACCTGGTCCCGGGACTCCAGGATCATGACCTGAGCCGAAGGCAGTCGCTTAACTAAGTAGGCCACCCAGGCGCCCAGATTTGAAATTTCTTGACTGGTGGATTGTAATTAGTAGTTCAGAGGCCACTGGCAAAATAAAGAAGCCATTGGCCTTCCCTTGGTTACTGGAAATAAACAACTGCCTACTAAGACTTATAATCAGTATATTCTCTCTTAAGAAGGATTACCTTTCTACAGGTTTGGTTTCTAAGACCCCAGAAATGTAATGAATGCCTTTAAAAGCATACTTTCATTTCAGGGGCAGCGTTAGGGCATAATCATCTGTGTGTGTGAGGGTATACACACACACACACAGATACCTACGATGTATTTTTTCATGAGAGTTAAGTCTAGGGCTGTGGATATCACATCTGGAACATTAATGATTAGTATACTTATAGTAAGACTTAGTAAAGGAGTTGTGTGAGTTGATCTGTTCCTTGATCAAAATTTAAAAAGCAGGGGTGCCTGGGTGGCTCAGCCAGTTAAGTGTCTGCCTCCGGCTCAGGTCCTGATCCCAGGGTCCTGGGATTGAGCCCCGCGTTGGGCTCCCTGCTCAGTGGGAAGCCTGCTTCTCTATATCTCCCTCTGCTTGTTCTCTCTCAAATAAATAAAATCTTAAAAAAAAAAAAATCAAAACCTAGAAAGCAAAATCGGTGATCAGAAATGCCAGCTGATAAATCACATGCTTTCTTTCATTTCCTCAATCTTAACTGATTGAAATGGTGCCTTTATTCAAGTCATTTGACCTCTTCAGGGTCTTGAAGTATTGGCTATTTAATAGGTAAAGATTCATGCAACTAGTAGTTTGGAGGCTAGGGAGATTAATTTGATGGAATAGGTACCAACCTCAGTTTTTTTGAAAAAGCTTTAGGTATTGTTAATACTTGAGAATACTGTTAGGAATACTGAAAAGTTTAAAGCATAGATTCTTACTGTGTTAAAAAAAATGTTTTAAACCAACTCTAAATTATTTTTCTCATTAGGGGGCTCGAATGGTTCGTGAGCTCTTTGAAATGGCCAGAACGAAAAAAGCCTGCCTCATCTTCTTTGATGAAATCGATGCTATTGGAGGTATGAGTGGTATTTTAGGGAACTACTTCAGGATTGGTTTTCATGAGCATCCTAAAGTAATACATGTAGAGTTCTCTTGATATGTTAATCTTGTGCAGAATTTTTAGTTCCAGCTCTTCTGTGAGCTCTGGCATGTGTGAGCTACAGATGTAACAGAGAGCAGACATCCGCTGTAAGGGAAAAAAGTGTGGTTATTTCTCAAAGTCTTTATCTTTGTCCTTTCCTCATTTCTTTCATGTGACCCACACTTTCACACTTCAACAACTTCTAGCTGGTGATGGGATATAGCTTCACTTAATGTGGTAAGAAAGCACTGGGGTATAATTTAGTTGATGGTGGTTTTTCATAAAGTAGATTTGATGAAATACATTATTAGCTGTGCGATCCAGAAGGGTCACTCCAGCTAACTCTGAGCCTCTGTTCGCTAACTGTATAAAGGGAATAATTCCTGCTTTGTTTTTTTCATGGGCTTTTGAGAGATTTAAAGTAAGTCAGAGGGGTGCTTGGATGGTTCAGTTGGTTAAGCGTCCAGCTCTTAACCGAAGTTCAGGTTTTGATTGCTCAGGTTCATGAGTTCAGTCTTCACATTGGGCTCCACACTGGGGTAGAGCCTACTTTAAAAAAGTCAAGTAATAAATGAGATAGACCTTGAAAACTGAACTGTTCTGTGGGCCTGGACTATTGTAATAGTTTATGAGAGTAGTGATTCTTTTCTTTTTAGGAGGGTGGGGAGCAGAGGGAGAGGGAGACCGACACAGGGCTCGATATCACAGCCCTGAGATCATGAGTTGAGCCAAAATCAGGAGTTGGACGCTCAGTTGTCCAACAGTCAGTTGGACTGTGAGCCGCCAGCACCCTGGGAGTAATAATTCTTACTAGCTTGAAAGATGTCATATGTTCAGACACTTAATGGACTTAGTGACACAAATGACTTGAAAACAGTGTGCCCCATAATGCTCTTTGGGGACTGCAGTTAGGTTACCTAGAGTCTTGTTTTTAGACTCTAGGATGGATGTTGTTGGGTTTGGACATTTCTGTGGCTAATGTCTTGGAGGGACATGATGTGACCACAGTATATCGATGTAGTGTTGTGACGCTGAAGTTATTTGTATAGTATCTTTGGAACAAGCCTTATGATGACGTCAGGATGCTCTAAAGCTCTGGCTTCCAAAGTACACTGTCTATAAAGTAATATTAGGGTACAGGAAGAAAATCTAGAATTTTTCTTTGTATTTTTAATCTCATTTGAAGGTTTTCCAATTTTTGTGTGTGTTTTAGAATGTACATAATAATACATTAGTACAACTGTGTGCATTTATACAACTTAAAAGTGAAAATACATATTTGGAGGCTTTTTTTTTTTTGCTATTTTGGTTGAACGATAGATTGACATTAAGCTAGGATAATATATCAAAATCGGTGTGATAGTGAGCTGTCACAGCTCTGTATTACGGGTTTAGCCATATTTTTAAGTAAAGTTCCTGAGAACCTTGGAAGAGGAGGACCATTTTGTACATACAAGTCAGATGCCATCGCGGCGCCCAAGTCCGCATGTGTTCCCTTGCCTCGTGCACACGTGTATTGTGCTGGGCACCGAGGTGCTCCTGAGTGATTTAAGAAAGAAAATTCCTAAAAGAGGTTTTAAAAAAAAATACTTTAAAGGAGCCTCTGTTAAATACATCTCTGCTGAGCCCCTTCGAAAGATTCCCTTTCTAATGGGTTTTGTGTAAAGGAGGCTGTTCTGGGAGGGTGGGCTCCCCAGCGAGCCGCCCGGAGCTCACGGGGAGGGCACGGCCCGGGTCCAGCTTGTGGTGCTCTTCTGAGCGGGCACGAGGAGCTCCTGTTGCCTCTTGTCTTCTCAGGGGCTCGTTTTGATGATGGTGCTGGAGGAGACAACGAAGTGCAGAGGACAATGCTGGAACTGATCAATCAGCTGGATGGCTTCGACCCTCGAGGCAACATTAAAGTGCTCATGGCCACCAACAGGCCTGACACCCTGGACCCGGCTCTCATGCGGCCCGGCAGGCTGGACAGGAAGATTGAATTTAGCTTACCTGATCTAGAGGTGAGAAAATCACTTTGTTTCAGAGATTCCAAGAATCCCCTCACTTGAAATGTTTTCTTCCCATGGTGTTTTTCTGCTTTAATATTTATCAATCCCATTTTTAGGGTCGGACTCACATTTTTAAGATTCATGCTCGTTCAATGAGTGTTGAAAGAGATATCAGATTTGAATTGTTGGCGCGACTGTGTCCAAATAGCACTGGTAGGTGGAAAGGTCTCACTGATCATCTTGGCGGGTCTGTCTATTCAGGCTGCTTTTATAAGCCCATCGTTTTCTTCTTGTTTGAAAGGTGCTGAGATTAGAAGCGTCTGCACAGAAGCTGGCATGTTTGCCATCAGAGCACGGCGAAAAATTGCCACTGAGAAGGATTTCTTGGAGGCTGTAAATAAGGTCATTAAGTCCTATGCCAAATTCAGTGCTACTCCCCGCTATATGACGTACAACTGATCCCGAAGGCTTTCATGAAAACACTTTTCATTGGAATCCTAACTTTATTAAATAGACTTCTTAATAACCATTACACACACAAAAATAAAGCATTTCCAAATTGTATGTTTTCTTCAGATGTCTTTGTAGTACAATAAAACCGTCATCAGGCAGAAAAGCTTATTACAGTGCATATTGTGTTTCGATCACTACCATTTAAGGGCTTCAGGTCATAAAGTGCTTGCTGAGACCACGTACATTCTAGGCATATGCTGACTGGGTTCCAGCGGGATCCTCCCATCTAGTGCGGTGGATCTAATGCATCTTGATGTCATGCATGCAGAAACTTTCCTACTTAGTATACTTGTAGCCGAGCCGGGATTCGAGTCCCAAGTTTGTCAGCTCCGTACCTGAATTCCTCAGTTTCATGTTCTTCTGCCCCTCATCAAAACAGCCCATCTAGGCCCAGGACTATGTGTTTCATAAAGTGGAGGAAGCATCTGAAGTATTAGGTTTTGTTTTATCATTGAGTTGATTTCAAGTTAGTCAAAAGAATTAGTGACTTTAACGACCGAAGTAGTAAAGTAGAAAGAAAAATATATACACATAATAATCTAATTTAGAAAATCCAGAATTGGGGGCGCCTGGGTGGCTCAGTTGGTTAAGGGACTGCCTTTGGCTCAGGTCATGATCCCGCAGACCCGGGATTGAGCCCCGCATTGGGCTCCCTGCTCGGTGGGAAGCCTGCTTCTCCCTCTCTCACTCCCCCTGCTTGTGTTCCCTCTCTAGCTTTGTCTCTCTCTGTCAAATAAATAAAATCTTAAAAAAAAAAAAAGAAAGAAAATCCAGAATTGGTTTCATACAGAAGTACTTATTATCATCTTATAAATTAATGGTTTAAAATTTTGGCAAATCTCCTGTTAGACTTTGGTGAAGTGAGGTATTTCTAAAACTACAGTATCGGGGTCCTCAGCAGATCTCTAAATTTCTTGTGCAGCCATCATCAAATCCCTTCCTATCTTGGACCACCATTAGCCTCCCCGCCCAAATACTGAGACCCAAGCACAATAGAGAATGTTTCATTGCCATTGAGTATTCATAAGTAAGTAATGCAAAATAGCAAGAACTGGATGCATTTTAATTCACAGAAGAAAAAGGTGACAACATAAAAAATGCTTTAAATGTTATATTGAAATATTTAATATATGAAAGTTTTCAAAGAGAAGGACGAAAGCCATCATTCATTCTTCATTTTTCTTTTTTCTGAAATGGATCAGAAGTTTTCTAAGCCTACCCTGGTGTTTCATGAAGTATGAAAGAGTGAGCCCTTTCTAGGTGTCAGCCTGTAATAAAATATACTCAAATAAGTGAAATTTGTTTTTGTAGTGTTTTGATAATAAATATAAGCATTTATGTCACACACTCTGAAGTCTTACCATTTTCAGGGAGCCCCCCACTAGTACCATGCACAGCAATGTGGGATTACTCAAACTGGCCATGTTGGCCTCACTCAGGCCTAGCATGTTCTAGGCTCTGGAAAATCTTAACACGTCAATTACATGATGGAAATTGAACATCACACATCAAACTGACAATTATTTGAAAAATTTGGGTGTTTCTGCCCAATACCATGAACCCTATCTAAACGAGCAGCTTTGTACCCTATTTTAAAAGAGAAAATGAACGCACATTCACTGATAACCCCCTCCGCCTAATGTATGTTCTACATATATCAGAGTGCCGATAAATCGGAATACAAAGTTGATGACTTTAGAAAAATACTGTTGTGATATTTAAAAAATATGCTCTATAAACATTTTAAAAATGTGACTGGATTTATAAAAATTTGATTTCCACAGAGCTCAGGTTTATCCATACATAAAGTGAAATGTGAAGCCTGGTATACCTTTTTCTCAAAGGCAAGATAGATTTTTGAGATGCTCAAACGTGATTCAATCCAAGTCAGTAAACCAGCAAGTCACCTGCTACGGCGCTAAGCTTTTGACCATTTCGTTGTCGGGATTTGAGGGGTTTCAAAGCTGTCGCATGCATTTTGGTTGGCTATGTGCAGAATTAAGGCAGTACTTTTATCAGTCCTCCAACCAACTCTTACCAACACTCAAACCATATTATCAAGAATCTAAACATACTGAATCCTATAAGCATTCCTGAAAGACAGACTAAAACAGACCAAGAGCATTTTCGCACTCAAAGTACACAGGCTCACATCAAGGACATTTCGTTTGATTTTAAAATTTAAATGGAGTTACTGTCTTTAAAGGGGCAGACATTATAAAGCCTGCCCTACCACATACCCTGTCTTCCCTCCCCTGCAGCCTCTCCTGAGGGTGTGGCCCACCCCACAACCTCCAAACAGGAAAGCACACCTACCCACTCCAGGGCAGGTTCATTGCGTGTTACCCTCTCCTTCATGCACACGAGGGCAGACTCATTTTCTCAACATGTACCTTTGGAGGCAGGCACCTCCTTTCTCTGTTGAACAATTAAGAATACAGGATCAAACCACATGGAATGGATATTTTAGATGTTACCTGAAAACTATAAAACGAGCCACTCCCAGGGCTTGTGGAGGATTCCTATCCTTTCTAGTTTCTCTGAGTCCCACTGCAGAGGAGACTGGCGGCTGGGATCCTACTGTAAGCTGCCATATACTTACACAGAGGCAATGTCTGTGACATGAATTAGTTTCCCAGGCTCTGGTTTGCAATTATTTTTGAACATACTCCATCTATCTGCCCATAAGGCAGAAATCAACCACTGTTATACTGTGTAGGATTTGAAAAAGACCAAGGACTTCTCTATGTGGGACCCTTCCTCAAGATAGGGCATTCCCATATTGTTGTAAAATCTAGTTAAGTCCAGGATCTATCATTGTACATCATGCCCTTTTTGACAGGACATTAAGACTGAATATGGGGCGCCTGGGTGGTTCCAAGGGTTAAGCTTCTGCCTTCGGCTCAGGTCATGATCTCAAGTTCCTGGGATCGAGTCCCACATTGGGCTCTGCTTAGTGGGGAGCCTGCTTCCCTCTTTTTCTCTGCTTGCCTTTCTGCCCATTTGTGATCTCTCTGTGTGTCAAATAAGAAAAATCTTAAAAAAAAAAAAAGGCTGAATATGAACCAGGGCTGAGAAACATAGGAAGCATACACACTAGTAGTCCAGAAAGAAGAACCTAAAGGCATACTTAAAAGAGGTCAGGAGATTTTCCACTATATTAAATAATTTTAAGTAAAACATGCCAACATATTCACACAGAGATAAAACATCTTGAAATGCACTCTTACATTCTCAGAGGCATGCTGAAACAAAAACAGACTTCCCTTTAGTAAGACTTAAATGCTTTTTATTAAAGTACATGGTAAAATTCAACTCAAAATAGGTTGAAAATTAAAGAACAAAAAGTACAAGCCTGTTAGATACAGGTAAATACTATTCTTGTACACTGCCTTCAATCTACCAACAACCAAGACATGAATATCTACTGTGTGTAAAGCATTTGTTGAAGACAGGCGCTCAAGTATATGCAATGAAGTATTTTATAACATTGTTTAAAACCCTTAAGCTCTGTGTTAGTGGCTGAAATGGTGCAGGCCCTTTTACACAAGTTTCCACTGAAGCCAAGGTCCTATAGCTAAGAGCTCTTTCGGAAGGCAGTCTGTATCAGAATGCAGATGTATCTGATCTTGCTCGTGGTGACTGAAAAGAAGTAACTGGATGCAAATCTAATTCCACTCTAGATCTACATTAAGAACTGATTAGAAAGGAGGGGTCTACTTTGAATTTAGTTAGCAACGTTACTGAGAAACCCAGAAGTTGAAGCAAACAGACCATAGGGTTTGGACGGAGTAGACCCACGCTAACTTAGTTCTTTCCTGGGATCTGACCACTTTTCTCCTGGCAGTGTTTTCTTCAGGAAAACTAAAACAAGAAGTCAATAAGAAAACACTCTTTAAAAATGGACTATTAGGGGAGCCTAGGTGGCTCAGTTAGTTGGGCGTCTGCCTTCGGCTCAGGTCATGATTCTGGGGTCTTGGGATTGAGCCCTGCATCGGGCTCCCTGCTGAAGGCAGGAGCCTGCTTCTCTCTCCCTCTGTTCTCCCCCACCCTGCTCATGCTTTCTCTCTATCAAATAAATAAATAAAACCTTTTTTTTTAAAAAACATTTTTTTTAAGATTTTTTTTTTAATTTATTTGACAGAGAGAAACATAGCCAGAGAGGAAACACAAGCAGGGGGAGTGAGAGAGAAGCAGGCTTCCCAACAAGCAGAGAGCCCGATGTGGGACTCGATCCCGGGTCTCCGGGATCATGACCTGAGCCGAAGGCAGTTGCTCAACCAACTGAGCCACCCAGGCGCCCCAATAAATAAAACCTTTTTAAAAATAAGCCTGATTATTAGCAGGAAATCTCCGCAGAGCAGGCTTTAGGCATATTTGTGCTTTAGAATAAAGTGGCAGTTGGAACCACAGAATAAGATCTTTTGATGACAAACTGGCTTAAAGTTCTCCCCTGCTCATTTTGAACTCTTCTAAGGGTGCTTGAAATAGGCATTTTACTCACTCATAGGCTTAGAAGAATTAACTGGTAACTTGTATGGACTTCCAAGGAATATATTAAATTAGAACTAGGAGTTACCTTTCTTAAATACATGGCCTTTAAATTTACTTTACTATTAGCAACAACAAAATTTCTGGTCACAGTTGCAACAATTTGCACACCAAAAAGAATAATTCTAATGAACTGAAGAACATTAAAACCATAAAAATTTACGAGCCTGAGGTGCCTGGGGCCTGGGTGCCTCAGTTGGTTAAGCCTCTGCCTTTGGCTCGGGTCATGATCCCAGGATCCTGGGATCGAGGTCCAAGTCAGGCTCCCTGCTCAGCGAGACGCCTGCTTTTCCCTCTCCCACTCTGATTGTATTCCCTCTCTCACTGTCTCTCTGTCAAATAAGTAAATAGAATCTTAAAAAAAAAAATTAAGGAACCTATAATTACACACACACAAAAAGAGAGATATAAAAGAATCTAATCTGTCATCATCTGTTAAACCAACTTACTTTGAAGTTGATAATTAAATGTGCCTTTCCAGTAAGACATGTATGTAAGGATGACCAAATAGCTCAAGCGGAGGAGGGAATAGTTGTAGTTTACAAAGAAACAGGAAGTAATAAATGCTGAAGAAATGAGAGAAATGGAAAAAAAATCACAAACCTTAATAAAATTATTGATTTAGGCAAAGATTATTATTAGATGTTAAAACCCCTAAAGGGCTAATGGGAAACTGTGCATTCATTCAATACCAAAGGAACACCATACAGGCAACTCACTAGACACAAAGGAGAAAACATAAGTGGGCAATTAGGCTGTCCTGTTAATCCAGTGATCCACATTAGCATTGTTAATGGGAGGTCAGCTAGATAGTTTTTGTTTTCTGATGTGGTAAGATTTGAAGCATGTATCTCATCTGTGATATATTCTTTTTTTTTTTTTTTAATATTTTATTTAGTTGACAGAGAGAAACACAGCCAGAGAGGGAACACAAGCAGGGGGAGTGAGAGAGGGAGAAGCAGGCTTCCCACCGAGCAGGCAGCCCAATGCGGGGCTACATCCAGGGTCTCCGGGATCATGACCTGAGCCGAAGGCAGTCGCTTAACCAACTGAGCCACCCAGGCGCCCCATCATCTGTGATATATTCTAACAAAAAATGTTTTATTTCTATCCATGCAACTTTTAGATCTAACCTTAGATTACAGATAGTTCAGGAAATAAAGGGACAAGAGAAATAACATCTTGAAAAAACAAGATGGGATTCTAGAGGACAACCGCCCCAGTCGCTTTAAACAACCCCCAGTCATAAAAGGGACTGTGCTGGATTAAGACGGACCTAAGGGACTCGACGGGACATGACCAGTTGTAGTGTTAGGTCACAGAATGGTATTAGTTTGGACAGATCAACTACAAATTCGAGGATGACAGGAAACTTGAATATGCTCTGAGGTGAAAGTATCCTGGAATGAGAAAGTGAGGATTATTGATGGAAAACAATGGGTTACAGAACACTATGTTGAATATGATCTTCCTTTGGTTAAAAGATGAAAATATGGGCGTCTGGGCGGCTCAGAGGGTTAAGCGTCTGCCTTCGGCTCAGGTCATGATCTCGGGGTCCTGGGATCAAGCCCTGCTCATCAGGTTCTCTGCTCAGCAGGGAGCCTGCTTCCCCCTCTTTCTCTGCCTGCCTCTCTGCCAATTTGTGATCTCTCTGTCAAATAAACAAAATCTTTAAAAAAAGATGAAAATATACATGCACAGAAAAAGATGTGGAAGGAAATGCATTAAAGTGTTAGTGATAATCTTTGAGTGGTAGCAATATAATGTGTTTATTCTATTTTTTTCCTCCTGTTTTTGGTTGTTCTTTAACAATAAAAGGTTATTTTATTTTATTATTTTTTTAAAGGTTTTATTTATTTATTTGACAGAGAGAGAGATCACAAGTAGGCAGAGAGGCAGGCAGAGAGAGAGAAGGAAGCAGGCTCCCCGCTGAGCAGAGAGCCCGACGCGGGCCTCGATCCCAGGACTCTTGAGATCATGACCTGAGCTGAAGGCAGAGGCTTTAACTCACTGAGCCACCCAGGCACCCTAAAAGGTTATTTTAGAAGAACTAGAAAATTGTGGGTTTGCTCCTTCTGTTAGATAAATATGATTACAAAAATCCTATAAATCAAGTACAAGAGCAAGGAGCCACTACCCACCTGGGGACAGCATATCTGATTTTTAGGTAAGATATTTAAAGGAAATAGGGACGCCTGGGTGGCTCAGTTAGTTAAGCGACTGCCTTGGGCTCAGGTAATGATCCCGGAGACCCGGGATTGAGCCCCACATCAGGCTCCCTGCTCGGCGGGAAGCCTGCTTCTCCCTCTCTCACTCCCCCTGCTTGTATTCCCTCTCTAGCTGTGTTTCTCTCTGTCAAATAAATAAATAAAATCTTTAACAAAAAAAAGATATTTAAAGGAAATAACTTCTTAAGTCCTCGGCTTATAAAGGTAATACTGAAGAATAACAGAAATGTCACTGCACAAAAATGTATTGGGACTTCATCAAGATAAAAAGCATCTGTATAGCAAACTAAAAGGCAACCCAGGGAATGGGAGAAGATATTTGCAAATGACACTACAGATAAAGGGCTGGTATCTAAGATCTATAAAGAACTTATCAAATTCAAACCCAAAAGCAAATAATCTAGTCCAGAAATGGACATATGACATGAACAGACACTTCTCCAAAGAAGATATCCAAATGGCCGGCAGACACATGAAAAAATACTCCACATCACTTGTCATCAGGGAAATACGAATAAAAACCACAATGAGACACCTCCTCACACCAGTCGTAATGGCTAAAAGGAACAAGACAGGAAACAACAGGTGTTGGCGAGGATGTGGAGAAAAGGGAACCCTCTTACACTGTTGGAAATGCAAGACGGTATAGCCACTCTGGAAAACAGTATGGATTTTCCTCAAAAAGTTAAAAATAGAGCTACCCCATGACCCAGCAATTGCATTACTAGATATCTACCCCAAAAGTACAGATGTAGTGAAAGAAGGGGCACGTGCACCCCAATGTTCATAGCAGCAATGGCCACAGTAGCCAAACTGTGGAAGAAGGACAGATGTCCTGCAACAGGTGAATGGATAAAGAAAATGTGGTCCATATACACAGTGGAATATTATGCAGCCGTCAAAAAGGATGAATACCTACCATTTACACTGAGGTGGATGGACTGAAACTGGAGGGGATTATGCTAAGTGAAATAAGTCAAGCAGAGAAAGACAATTATCAGATGGTTTCACGCATATGTGCGTAAGGAATAGCGCAGAGGACCACAGTTGGAGGGAGGGAAAACTGAATGGGAAGGAATCAGAGAGGGAGACAAACCATGAGAAACTCCTGACTCTAGGAAACAGAGGGTAAGGTGGGGGGACACACATGTTGTAATGAGCACTGGGTGTTCTAGGCAACTAAGGAATCACTGAACACTACGTCAAAAACTAATGATGTACTATAGGTTGGCTAACCGAATTTAAATTTAAAAAATGTCACTGCACAAGAAATGCAGGCAAGAGCACAGTTTATCTTTGAAATATTAAAAAAAACCCAACAATACAAGTAAGATGCATCTTGCTATGCATCATTCACCCTCCAAATCAAGCCTTTATTACTGGTATTTACCCTTAGGAAAAAAAAATCTGGAGTCTAGTACTTAAACTGTGTGACAAGGAGTGATTCCACAAGAGGCTCCGACCCCATCCAGGCTGAGTTCCTGGTCTACGCTTCGGTCTAGGCTTCCGGCGTGGCATTGGGCTCCGCGTCCTCCTGGGGAGGGAGGGCCGAGGCCTCCTGCTCTGCGAGCGCTTCCCGAAGCTGCCCTCCCAGCACTGCGTCGTGAATGCTGTGGAACAGAAGCTCCTTCAAGGCGGGGTTCTCAAAAAATCGGTTCTGGGTGAGGTCGTTTATAACTTGGGCTATCAGAGAAGAAAGGAAAATCAGTCCACACTTTGGGTATCCGTCTTGACCATTAAAAAAAACAAACGAGCACTCTTAGATAGTTTAAAGATTATAATGATATAGTAAAAAGTGTTACTGCAATCCTGTCCCTGAGATATCACATCCCAGTAGGAGAAGGAAACTATTTTCTGTTTAATTTCAATTTTTTTTTTGTTTTTTTTTAAAGATTTTATTTATTTGACAGAGAGATCACAGGTAGGCAGAGAGGCAGGCAGAGAGAGAGGGGGAAGCAGGCTCCCTGCTGAGCAGAGAGCCCGATGCGGGCCTCGATCCCAGGACTCTGAGATCACGACCTGAGCCGAAAGCAGAGGCTTTAACCCACTGAGCTCTTAACTTCAAATTTTTAATTCAAGTTTTTGTTTAAACTATAGTTGTTAAAATATATGGTAATATTGGTTTCTGGAGTAGAACGTAATGATTCTTCACTTGAATGTAACACCCAGTGTTCACCGCAACAAGCACCCTCCTGAATGCCCATCACACAGTTACGGCATCCCTGCCCCATTAAGAGTCCCTTATGGTTTGCTTTCCTCTTGGTTTTTATTTTATTTTTCCTCCCTGTTTTATTTCTTAAATTCCACACGAGTGAAATCATATGATATTTGTCTTTCTCTGACTTATTTCACTTAGTATAACACCCTCTAGTTCCATCCATGTCATTGCAGATGGCAAGATTTCATTCTTTTTGATGGCTGCGTAATATTCCAGCGTGAGAGTGTATATCTCAGTACACACACATACACACACACATCACATGTATCACATTTTCTTTATCCAGGAAACTATTTTCTTGCATATTCTTTCAGTAGTTCTTTATGCAAATATAATACAAATATATATTTTTACTTTTCCCTTGTTTCTTACCCAAAAGTATCTTCTTATCAGTGTGTGTGCGTCTGTGTGTGTGTGTATAAATAAATAACATATATATGTTATTCTGGATTTTTTTTAAACTTATTTTTTTTAACACTACATGATATTCTATTGTGTAGATTAAACTGGTCCCTTTTCTTTGACACTTTTTTCCAGTCTTTTTTTTTTATAGACAGTAACCAGTCTCTAGAACTGCTTATAAATGGTTAACCACGTACACGTGTCATTTTGAGTGTGCGCAGCTCACTGCTGAACTTGCTGGGCTAAAGGGTAAGGTGCGTCTGTAATTGGGAACAGTGATGCGCTCTGCCCTCCGCAGAAGCTGTTCCATTTCGCACCCCCACCAGCAATGTCTGGGAGCCCCTGTTCTCCCAGGCTGTGCCTACGGAACATGCTGTCGGACATTCCTCTTTTTTGCCTTCCTGGCAAGGTGAAAAGTGTTGCCTTTGTAGACTTCATTTGCAGCACTGTCTCAAACAAAATTTATCATAAAGCCAAACAGCAAACATTGTCATGGAAAAACCCAAGTGATTTTTATAGAACTATGTTTAGGGCTGCTGTTAAATCATTACTAAAAAATGTAGCAGCCCAGAACAAGGTTTTATAAGCTCCTTCCCTCCCAGCCCAGGAGGGGTACCCGCCAGCGACTAATTTCAAAGCTAGCTTCAGAGTGATTTTCAGAAGAATGCTTTTCATTTTTTTCCCTTCCTTCCCCTGAATAATTTTCATTTCTGCCAGAAACTAAAATTAAGGGAAAATATTTCCAAAGCTTTTAAAAGTTACTTTTAAAAAAAGAAACAAAACCAAAATGTTGAACTTCTCCCCATTCTAGAAGCATACTCACCGCTGCATCCTGCTAAATACACATAAATACCGACATCTCCATATTCTTTTACAATCTGTAATAATGTTGAAATAAAGTTTAGTTTCTCTCAACTCCAGGCCCCAGGCAAGTCTCTTTCTACCACTATGTACTTAGTGATACGAGTCACTGCTGTATTCACCTAAGCTACTGCTCTTCAATAATTACACATCTTTGAGCTAATCATTTAAAACTAAGTTTGCATGTCTCTTAATTTTCATACGGACAGTGATCAAGGGGGCTATCAAAGAACTCTTGGTGAATTGTATGTAGCTGTAACAAAGGAGAGAGGGTACTGATGGGTAAAAGAATCTTCTTGTGGAGTTGTGCCCTGAAATATTCACAAAGAGCCGATGGCTGCACTGTGCTTTGGGTCAGGGAAGGGTTCAGTGGGCGGGGGTGGGGGTGGGCTGGATGCAGCACGTCCGCCCGCGGGCTGATGGGTGGTGGCGGTGGGCTTCGTTACCCTGTGCTCTTGACTCTGCTCTGGTTTTGAGATATTCCACAATCAACAGTTGGAAAACAAACAAACAACCTCATAGAAGAATTTTAAGAGTTGCAAAGGGGACCCTAGTTCACCTCTCTGACCTTCCTGACAGCACAGAGCTGGAAACGACTCATTTGAGGTGATGCTTACCCCCGCAAGGGTTTTTACGCCAACGGAGTCAATAAAGTTGACTTGGGTAAAATCCAGAATGACAGTGTGGATGTTATCCCCGGGAGGCATAAATCTTTGCAGTTCCTCAGGGAATGTGCTCTTGGTGACTATGGGGGGATACTTTACTTCATCGCTTTCTTCTTCGGGCTTCGTGGCATCTTCTCCATCGACTTCCGCGTCCTGTCAACGGGTAAACCAAACCAGAAGTCTATGAACAGCGTTGGTGCTGAGAAAGATTTATAAGGGAAAATTAGTCCCCACCCTCTCAAGCCACTGACTCCATCAGACCTCTTCTCAACTATCTGCCATAGCTCCGCCTTGTAAAGGAACGGAAAAAGGAGGTGCACATAATGCTCTGTTTTAGCTCAGTTTCTCTCTTTCTCTTCTTCCTTTTGGTTTCGTCCAACGAAATCCACTCTCCTCAGTCACCGTGTCTGATTTCTGCTCACTCTAAAACAGTTCTGTTCATTCAGCACGGCCGCACGCTCCCATACGCTTGAATAGCAGAATGCAGCCTCTGAGGTTTTTGCTTTGTTTCTTACTATCAGCTGAATGAATCTAGGACACAGCACCCATGGTACAATTTATTAAGATACTATTGTGAGATCTGTATTTTTTTTTTTTTTTGGAACAATGTTTTCTGGGGCTCCTATCCCTAACCTTTTCCTGTACCTTTAATATATAAAGGATACGTGGATTGTTTCTAGGCTTTCCATTTTAGGGGCTTCCTGCTGTGTTAAGACTTCAATCATGAATGAAGGTGGGGGGCAGTGCAGACGAAGGGAGGAGGGGCCACTCACCACTTTGACAACAGTTGCGTTGGCCGCATTTGCATTTCCAACTTCCTTAGCATACTTCTTCATGGCCTTTCTTCTTGCTCCCATTATGAGTGCTGGGTTCACTCCAGTCTTTACACAAGAGCAATCCATACAAAATCACTTCTTGGTACCCAGGAACCGCCCGAATGCAATAAATCTTCCAACCTCCCCATTGGACTGTTTTCAGTGTCAAGTTATCACCCTATCTCTTGTTCCACCTTTCCCTCAGGCACCCTGAGCCCAGTCACTCCCTCAATAAAGGAACATGAGTAATTCTCCTCATTCTTAGGGGCATTTAGCAGGATGCAGCAAGAAATACACTAAAGTATCAAAGAGAATTTTTAAAGGAGTGTTTTTCAAAGATACTCAGATATTTTTTAATAAAGATTTTATTTATTTATTTGACAGAGAGAAACACAACCAGAGAGGAAACACAAGCACGGGGAGTGAGAGAGGGAGAAGCAGGCTTCCCACCAAGCAGGGAGCCCGATGTGGGGCTCGATCCCGGGTCTCCGGGATCATGACCTGAGCTGAAGGCAGTCGCTTAACAAACTGAGCCACCCAGGTGCCTGTGTACTCTCAGATTCTTATATTAAACAGACTCTGTAAGTTGATCGGGAGGTTTTCTTACATGCGGGGCAGTGTGGGATCCAGTTTTAATCACGACCAAAGGAACCCACATGATCTGAAGAGTGAGACACCTAAAATTATTTTTTTACTCTTTTTCTTAAAATTGTTTTGAAAAGGTAGAATGTGCACATGATAAAAGAGACTTATGGTGGTACTGGTGTTTGTTGTGCAACAATGTGGATGTACTTAATTCCATCTGATGAACGAGAAATTTACTGAAAACGGTAAATTTTACGTGTATTTTATCAAGACACAGAGAGAGAGAGTTTGAAATAATATAAAAAGTACATCAAGACATTTAAGTGTCCCTCACATTCCTGTCAATCCACAGGTCCCCTCAAAAATAGTCAATTTCTCAGGACTCACCTTTCTTTTCAAAGCATTGCTATACAAGTCGCTATTTGCATAATAAATTGGGGCATTTATTTGGAATATTTTTATTCCAGGAATTTCTTTCACCTGAGGAAAAAAAATGTTAGTGAATTTAACACAAGGAAAGATTTCAGAGTCAACACTGCACCCGCCTCCCTCCTCCAACCTGAAAATCAATACAGAAGTCGCTTCAAGGCCCCCTTTCCGTGTTTAGATTAAATTCTGTCACTCTAGCCCGCCTACTTGTGCCCTGGAGGAAGGAGGCCTGAGAAGAAAGGCTTTCACAGGCACATCTTCATTTTTCTTTTGAGTCTTTGTCTCATATGCACCATAAAGCACAAAGAAGGAACCGAAAACTGTTCCAGAGAAAAGAACAGAGAAAAGAAAACAAACTTGGGAGGTCTCGGGGTCCCTGGCTGAGACTGAGATGCAGACAGACGGAGGGGAGAGAGGCTATGCTGCTTTGTTCCTGGAACGCAGACAGGAGCTGAAACAAACTGTGTTCGACAGAGTGAACGCTTTACCCAGAAGCCTATAGGAACTCTAGAGTGCAGTCGGAAGCAACAAATCCAGCACGGAATTCTTCAGAAACGGGAAAAATGAACAATCCGAATACCAGTCTCATTTCCCAGCAGCTTATGAGTTGAGAATTTCTCCCCAAACGCAAAGCAAATCAGAGACAAAGCTGATTTTAAAAGGTTTTGTACAAGTCTTCTAGATGCCCCCTAAGGATATTCAAAATCAAGGAATTTGAAGGCATGAAATTCTGTACATACAAACCATCCTCTCAGGTTCAGTATTTGGTAAATATATATTTTAATTACAAGAATACCTATTTATCCCCATTAAAGAGGAAAAATAAATATTAGGAATTTGACTAATCAATGTGGAGTAAAACCTCTAAAACTGAATCCAGACAGTAAATTCAAGGTCAGGCTTTTCATTCTGACCCTGACGCCTCCTTCCTTTTCAGCCCCACTTTTTGTCCTGTGTTGAAATATTTAGTCAGCTGATCCTATGACATACTTACAAATATTTATTATTTTTTCACTTTTTTAAAGATTTTATTTATTTGGCTTATTACCATTTAAAATGAGAAAAAAGTCCTACCTCTTCATATGCGTCTATATCGATATACACATCCGTGTCAGGAAGTTGTCCAAGGACTTTGTAGCTGGGACTAAAGACAGAGGGACAGGGTGTTAAAATACTATTGTTTGGGGGCGCCTGGGTGGCTCAGTTGGTTAAGTCACTGCCTTCGGCTCAGGTTCTGATCCTAGAGACTCAGGATCAAGTCCCGCATCGGGCTCCCAGCTCTGTGGGGAGTCTTCTTCTCCCTCTGACCTTCTCCCCTGTCATGTTCTCTGTCACACTCTCTCTCTCCCAAATAAATAAATAAAATCTAAAAAAAAAAAATACCATCATTCCAGACCCCGTATATGATTTAAACAGGAGGCTGAGAGTCTCCACATCATGTATGGGTTGGCTAGTGAGCTCAGGAATAGTCTTTGCAGAGGGTTTCCCATGCATCCCATTCCCAGGGCCACTCCCGGCCTGCCTCCACACCCGGCCCAGACACACAAGACACACACATCCACACCCTCTTCGTGTACACATGCACACACGACACATACACACGATACAATCTGGCCAGGACAAAAGACTTGGGCATTTAAAGATGGGGACAGGGGCGCCTGGGTGGCTCAGTTGGTTAAGCGACTGCCTTCGGCTCAGGTCAGGATCCCGGAGACCCGGGATCGAGCCCCACATCGGGCTCCCTGCTCAGTGGGAAGCCTGCTTCTCCCTCTCTCACTCCCCTTGCTTGTGTTCCCTCTCTGGCTGTGTTTCTCTCTGTCAAATAAATAAATAAAATCTTAAAAAAAAAAAAAAAGATGGGGACAAAATGAACGATGCAGAGGTCAAGCCATGCCAGGGAATGTGTAACTCAAATTCTCATTCACTCCATAGACCTGTCTTCCTACTCTTATTCTAAAGCAAGGGAGAAGATTTTCTTTTGATTTCTAATAAGAGGCTCTGACTCCTGAGGGTAGTAGTCAACTGAAGGTGTGAGAAGAAAAAAAAAATCTCATTAGCTTAGAAAGAAGTTTGGTTTGAATAGATTTTAGATACTATTTTTTGAGAGCCCTCCTCTACTTATAGGACAATCTGGCTCAACCTGGATCCTGTAATAATAACCGATACTAGTGCTTGAGCGCTTCACGGTCCCTTTTTTTTTTTTTTTAAATATTTTTATTTATTTGACAGAGAGAGATCACAAGTAGCCAGAAAGGCAGGTGGAGAGAGGAGGAAGCAGGCTCCCCGCTGAGCAGAGAGCCCGATGCGGGCCTCGATCCCAGCACCCTGAGATCATACCTGAGCCGAAGGCAGAGGCTTAACCCACTGAGCCACCCAGGCGCCCGCTTCATATTCCTTTTATATCCTACACACGAGGCTTATTTCTGCTGTTGCGTGGAGAGAAACTGAGACCTAGTGGAGGGACTTGTTTAATGTCTGAGGGATGGGAAAAGCCAGAATATGGCTCAAGGTCACCGACCTGACATTTCACCGACTTGCTACGGTGCCCTGATACTTCTTGGCAGGTACGCACCAGTGCATCAGAATATACGATACGAATGTTAGCTGTTTTTCTAGGTGGATTCCCTCAACAAGCTTTCAGAGAACACACACTACATTTGCCCAGTACTGCACTCTGGGGATATCGCCTTCACAGTTAAGATGCTCAAGGGCTAGTGGCACCTGTCAACAAATATATTTAAAGTCAACACTGCAATTCCAGGCAGGACAGTGGCATCCGTCCCGACGTGTGCACTCACCTCTGTGTTCTGTAAATCACAGTCAGCAGAGCAATGATCACAGCTGTAATCAAACCATAGTCCAATCCCAGGAACAGGGAGGAAACAAAAGTGGTGAGCCAGATGGTCTACATGAAAGACAGAAAGCTTTATGTAGAATCATGTTAAAAATGTCCTAAGAGCATGAGAGACCTCAACGTGAGACAGGAATCTATCAAAATTCTAGAGGAGAACATAGGCAGTAACCTCTCTGACATCGGCCACAGCAACTTCTTTCAAGACACGTCTCCAAAGGCAAAGGAGACAAAAGCAAAAATGAACTTCTGGGACTTCATCAAAATACAAAGCTTCTGTTCAGCAAAGGAAACAGTCAACAAAACAAAGAGGCAATCCACAGTTGGGAGAAGATATTTGCAAATGACACTACAGACAAAGGGCTGGTATCCAAGATCTATAAAGAACTACTCAAACTCAACAACCAAAAAAAAGATGATCACATCAAAAAATGGGCAAGAGACATGAAGAGGCACTTCTCCATAGAAGATATACAAATGGCTAACAGACACATGAAAAAATGTTCGTCGTCACTAGCTATCAGGGAAATTCAAATCAAAACCACACTGAGATACCACCTTACACCAGTCAGAA